>JANJPH010000083.1:0-36207 GCA_030407195.1 [Candida] tunisiensis
CGTGGGCGCTGTCAGGTGACACCCCCGTGCGCGCTTTGTGCACGATTCCCAGGCACGTTGTGTGCCGGACGCCTCCCGAGAGGCCTCCGGCAGGGGGCAGAGCCGGCTCTGCCGTGGCGGGCACGACGGGTGGATGCTAGTGTGGAGGAGAACAGACCAGCAGACGGGTCCGCGCCTGTGAGATCGGCCATGTTCGGTGCGTTGCCCCCCACCTACTTCCCCCATCCTGGGCCCCCACCCCACGCAGCGCAGGGCCGACCTGCGCCGTCGGAAACGTGTCCTCCGCGCGGGGAGGCGTCCCGAGGGCGTGATCCGACGCCGCGGACGGCGGCCAGAGCCGCACACCAGCCGTCCGGCACGTACGGTGGCGGCCTCTTGCCCGGCGCGGCCCCCACCCCGGCTTTCGCTTGCTCCCGGCCGCCCCGGGACTGCCGCATCGGGCAAAGCCGCACGGCGTGCGGCGCGCCTCCCTCGGACAGAATGTTGGGTTGCGTTACATAAGCGATGACGAAGTGCTGCAGGCGTGCTCTCGGCGAGTGACAGTCGAGGCCTTCAACGGCGGACGGAAACATTTTCGCATGGTTTCACAGCCGTCTGGTATATATACGGAACCGGCCCCGAAACGATTGAAAACCCAACCTTCCTCAACAATGGTCTCGTTCAAGGATATTGACCACACGTCAATCAACACCATCCGCACGCTTGCCGTGAGTACCACCCCGTCCTACCCTCCGCGAGTGGTCCACCAGCTAACCTCCAGGTCGATGCGGTGGCCAAGGCCAACTCGGGCCACCCCGGCGCCCCCATGGGCCTCGCCCCGGCCGCCCACGTGCTCTTCTCGCGGTTCATGAACTTCAACCCCAAGAACCCCACCTGGTTCAACCGCGACCGCTTCGTGCTCAGCAATGGCCACGGATGCATGCTCCAGTACGTGCTCATGCACCTCTACGGCTACGACTACTCGATGGACGACCTCAAGAGCTTCCGCCAGCTCAATTCCAAGACCCCCGGCCACCCGGAGGCCGAGCTCCCCGGCATCGAGGTCACCACCGGTCCCCTCGGCCAGGGCATCGCCAACGCCGTCGGCCTGGCCATCGCCGGCAAGCACCTCGCTGCACGCTTCAACAAGCCCGGCTACGAGATCGTCGACAACTTCACCTACTGCATCTTTGGCGACGGCTGCATGATGGAGGGTGTTGCCTCCGAGGCCATGTCGCTTGCTGGCCATCTCCAGCTCGGCAACCTCATCACCTTCTACGACGACAACCACATCACCATTGACGGAGACACCAACTGCGCCTTCACCGAGGATGTGATGCAGCGCCTCGACGCGTACGGCTGGCACTGCCAGACCGTCAAGGATGCCGACACTGATCTTGAGGGTATCTTCCGCGCTATCGAGGAGGCTCGCCGCGTCACCAACAAGCCGTCCGTCATCAAGCTCACCACCACCATTGGCTTCGGCTCGCAGCTCCAGGGTACCCACTCGGTCCACGGCAACCCGCTCAAGGCCGACGATATTGTCCATGTCAAGAAGACTTTTGGCTTCGACCCGGAGAAGCACTTTGTTGTCCCCGATGAGGTGTACCAGCAGCACAAGGAGCGCGCAGAGCACGGCGCAGCCGAGGAGAAGAAGTGGGACGAGCTGTTCGCAAAGTACAAGAAGGAGCATCCGGAGGATGCGGCTGAGCTGGAGAGACGCGTCAAGCGCGAGCTCCCGAACGGCTGGGAGAAGAAGCTGCCGGTGTACAAGCCCGATGACAAGGCGCTCGCTTCGCGTAAGATGTCCGAGATCGTCCTCGACGCCATCTTTGACACCCTGCCTGAGCTCATTGGCGGTTCCGCCGATCTGACCGGTTCTAACCTGACCCGCACCAAGGACGCGACAGACTTCCAGCCCCCCTCGACCGGTCTCGGTAACTACAACGGTCGCTACATTCGCTTTGGCGTGCGTGAGCACGGCATGGGCGCAATCATGAACGGCATTGCTGCCTATGGCGGCCTGATCCCCTATGGTGGCACGTTCCTGAACTTCGTGTCGTATGCGGCTGGTGCCGTGCGTCTCGCTGCGCTGTCGCAGCACCAGGTCATCTGGGTAGCCACCCACGACTCGATTGGCCTTGGCGAGGACGGTCCCACCCATCAGCCCATTGAGACTCTGTGCCACCTCCGTGCCATTCCCAACCTCCAGGTGTGGCGTCCGGCCGACGGCAACGAGGTGTCGGCTGCATACCTCGTCTCGCTTCGCTCGCAGCACACCCCTTCGGTGATTGCCCTGACACGCCAGGGTTTGCCCCAGCTCGAGAACTCGAGCATCGAGAAGGCCTCGAAGGGTGGCTACGTGATCTATGGTGAGAAGCACTCCGCAGACTCGCTCGATGTCACCCTTGTTGCCACTGGCTCTGAGGTTGCCATTGCGATCGACGCCGCCAAGCTGCTGGAGAAGGACGGCAAGAAGGTGCGCGTTGTGTCGCTCCCCGACTGGCACACATTTGAGCTGCAGTCGCGCGAGTACCGCCTTGAGGTGCTGCCGGACGGTGCCCCTATCCTTTCCGCTGAGGTCATGTCCACTGCCGGCTGGCAAAAGTACTCGCACGAGCAGTTTGGCATCAACCGCTTCGGTGTGTCGGCGCCTTACAAGGATGCCTACAAGTTCTTTGACTTCACACCGGAGGGCATCGCCAAGCGTGCCGAGCAGACTATCAAGTTCTACGAGGGCCAGAAGCTCCGCTCGCCCATCAAGCGCGCATTCGAGCAGATTCTGTAAGACTCCTGGCGCAAGACGTTAGAAAATAAATGCTGTAGTAATTTGGGGTTACCGTTGGTTTGTATTTGTAGATCTTACTCTCGATAAGTCAACAGTCAGTGCATGGAACGTTGAGACGTTGGATCTGCATGGAATCTTTTCTCAGTGACAGCACATGGCCATGACGAAGGACGACAAGATAAACGTAGCGTTCGTGTGCCTCGGCAACATCTGTCGGTCACCCATGGCCGAGGCCGTCTTCAAGCAGAGGGTCAAGGACCGGGGTCTCAGCCAGCGGTTCGGCAACATCGACAGCTACGGCACGGGCGCCTACCACATTGGCAGCACACCGGACCGAAGGAGCATCGCAACGTGTGAGAAGCACGGAATGCACCATATCAACGACCACCGTGGCCAGCAGATTGGGCCGGGCCAGTTCAGCCAGTTTGACTACATCTTTGGCATGGACGACATGAACATGGAGGACCTCCAAGACATGGCACCCAGCGGCTGCCGCGCAAAGGTCCAGTTGTTTGGCGATTACCGCACTGACCGGAGCCTGCCAAAAATCATAGACGACCCTTACTACGGAGGAGCCAAGGGCTTTGATAAGGCGTTCAAGCAGTGCTCTCACTTCTCGGACGTCTTCCTGGACCACATCGAGAAGGGCGCGCAACAGCGAATCTAGACTAGTGCGTAATAGACAGATCACTCAGACGAATACAGTGACTAGCATAAAGCTCAGCTGAACCAACAACTACGCGATCCCCAGCCCCAGTGTCATGACCACACAGACCGCCGCTCCTTCACCTCGTCGCAGCAGCAAAACGTCTCGGCACTCGAGAGACGGTCTAGAGTGGACGCCACAAAAGAACACAAACACAACAAACAACAGTCACACAAGGCAGAGGTTAGACCTCGTCCTCAAGATACTGGTACTCGAACTGAAAGTTGGACTTCCGCCTTTGAAGCCAAAGTCCCTCAAAGTCGAAATACCGGTAGGTGCCCTGCTCGTACTCGTTGTTGATAGCCTTTGGCTCTTCGTGGCGTTGGAACCATGTCAGAAACCGCTTGTGAAATCGCCAGCTCCGCTTCTTCAGTTCTTTTGCCGCAAGGAGCTGCTGGTACGTCCCCTGGCGATAATAGAAGATGTAGAACAGAGTGTCAACGTCCATCTTGTAGAATATGCTGGCATCCTCCAAGTTGTTGAGCGGTTCTTGTGGATAATACATAGGTGTTGGAAATGGGTTCTCAGCTTGGTAGTACTTTGGCTTGTCTGCGAGATGACTGTCTGGGCAATGCAGATATGAGGTCTCGAGCAGCTTGGATATGCTGGAAATTGGCGGCGGTGTGCCGATTCGCCGCTTAGCTGCATCGAATGACCCTATGAGATCTTGAAGACCTGGTGGCAGAGAATACAACTCCTCCGTCGGTGCCGTCGTGCTTGCAGCTGTACTCGAGCTCGTACTAAGCTCTGGTGGCGGGGTGGCCTGCCGTGTGTTAGCTGCGACACCTGGACTGCTAGGCTTGCTGGGACCACGGCTTTCGCCGCCATCCTTGACACCCTTGTCCCAGGCGATTTGCTGCTTGGCCTCCTCCTGCGCGGCTGCAAGGTTTGCTGCGCTGCTACCACCATTGAGTGCACTTCCAAGGTCAGTGGTGCTACCCGTGTTGCTATTGCCACCTGTAGTGCCACCAATGATGCCAGCGCCCGGTATGCTCGTTGACGTGTTACCGCTTGTTGACACGCTTGGGCTGATACCTGCTGACGCTGCACTATCAGCCTGCTGCTGTTGCTGCTTAGCTGAGCCTGCTGGTGGTGGCAATGGCGAAAGACCCGAAGGTATGCTGCTGCCTGCCGACGATATGCTCGATGCCGCCGCCGAAGCGTACTTGAGATCGCCTGCTGGCCGTGCTGGTGCGGCTGCCGGCTTGAGGTTGCCTGATGAGCTGCTGATGAAGCCGCTGGCGGTACTTGCTTTGCGTCCACTGGATGACGACACCGAGTTCTGCCCTGATCCTGCCGATGGTGTTGGGGCGACTGCTGCTGCCGTTGCCGCTGCGGTGCTGGGAGAAGCTTCGTCGTCCGACGCATCGTTTCCCTGGGCAGCCTCAAACGCTGCATAATCATCGTCTTCATGGAGGTTGAGTTCGTCGTAGATTTCCTCGTCTTCTGCGAAATCTGCGTCCTCGTTTGACTCAACGTAATACTTGATGTCCTCTTGGATATTCTGGACCTCGGACGCAGGTAGATTACCGTTCTCGACAGCCCGAAGAATCTGCTCTAGCTTGGAAATGTGAAACTTATGCCGGTCGAGCCGCTCGTCGATCTCGTTGAGCCGCTCAGCTTTTGCACTGTCCTTCTTTGCCTTTTTGCTTTGCAGCGTCTCCTGCTCTGCCTCGAGCGTCTCTATCTGCCTCTCCAAGTCGTCAATCATGCTCGACACAAAGTTGCGCACCTCCTGCTTTTCCCGCTCCTTCGGGTCGAGCTTCTGGGCGGTGAGACCCTCTTTCGAGTAGGCCTTCGTCTTCATCTCCTTCTCGCATGCCTTAAACCGCTCCATCTCGGCCTCAATGATCTTCCGCTGCTCGATGAGTTGCTTCTTGTCCTTGATGTCGTTGGAGCTCATCCATGTCTTGATCTGGTCGCGCAGACGCTGGAGCTTCTTGATCTCGCGCTTGAGGTCCTGCTCCAGCTTCTCCTTCTGGGCCGGGTTTGTGCTCGCCTGCATCTTGTCGTAGACGGCGTCGAACGCCACGACGCCCTCGCCGACGCGTTTGAACACGCGGTCCATCTCTCTGCGTTAGCTCTGCTGTTTCGGCCGGGGCTCACGGCCGCCTGGAGGCCCTGTCATGGCGGATGGTGTGGGACAACGGGCCACCATGGGTGCAGTGACAAGGGACGGTGTCTGCCAGTGGCACAGGGACGAGCCAGAACGCCGTCCAATGCACATACTGTTGAAGTTTCCGGGCCGCCATCTTGAGGAACGTGCTTCCCTATGCCACGGCTCAGCTGTGTCGTCGTCGCTCTGGCCTGGACTGTTCTAGTTTCCTATGACGTTTGGCTCTTTTTCGACCACCTGCAGCGTCCCAGTGCACGGAAGGGAGAGCTTGATGATGTTCGCCGTGATGGTGTTTACGCTGCATGCGGGCGTCAAGGCACGAATGCAGTGCGTTTTGCAGCCATTTTTGCCAAAACTAGTGGGGTCGACTGCCCGTGCTCACATTAACGCGGCCAAACGTCAGCCTGGGTGGCACGCCAGGTCTAACGCCACTGCGCCACCGAACCACGACAATGCCGGGATCCGACATCCGGGACGGCGTCCTCTGCGGTGGGTACGTCCCCAACGGTCCTGCCGCCTCAAGGACGCGCCCTGCCGTCCGCTCGCGTCGTCAACAAACCCGCTCGCCGCCCGTCTCGTGCGGCGCGCGTCGACAAGAGCGCCGCGCAGCTCATGCGGCTCGGACCCCTGCACCAGCCGCGCCTGCCGTGCGGCTCACACCGCTATGACTCTTGCGCATCGGGGACTGCATGGGGTGAAATTTGGGGTCCCCGAGCCATCGCCAACACCACGACACAGACCAAAAGCTCAAAGTAGGGACTGCAGCTGGCCGCTTGAGGCTCCCGGCTCGACCCATTGCGACTAACTCAGATGTCAGATCTAGACCATTGGGCCGCGGCCCTCGACAACCCCACAATATCGGTCATTCCGTTCGACTTTGTGCGGCCGAGCGACGGACGGGTGGTCGAGGCTACTTGCACAGTGCCAAATCACACTCTCAACGTCTCCGCTGACACGTTTCCTAGCGCTCTCGCTGCGTTCGCCGTGCTCGTGTTTCGTCTGACCGGCGACGAGGACATCGTGGTGAGCACAAACGTACACAAGACCGGCAAGCCCTATGTGTTTCGGACCAATGTCACGGGCGAGACCAAGTTTTCAGACCTCCTAGCAGAAGTGCACAAGCAGGATGCGTTTGCCGAGTCCCACGCCGTCCCCTACGCCGACCTCATCAAGCACATCAAGGACAAGAAGCAGACGAATGAGACACCTGCTCTCTTTCGGCTAGCATTCGTCGGCGGCAAGTCCGAGCAGGCCAAATCGCATTCACCCACGTCCCTAACCGATCTCACAGTTATATTCGACCCCAGCCAGGTGCACTTTCATTATAACGCACTGCTCTTCAAGAAGGAGCGCATAGAGTTCATGGGCGACCAATTGCTTCAGATACTAGAAGTGGTCGGGCAGACGCCCCAGTCCCCCATCGGCAAGATCTCACTCATCACTCGGGGTCAGGCTAAGATTCTCCCCGACCCTACGACGGACCTTCACTGGGACAAATACGGAGGCGCCATCCACGAGATATTCATGCGCAACGCAGCGCGCCACCCCGACCGCGAGTGCGTTGTCGAAACGCCCCTCGAAAAGGGTGGTCAGAAGCGCGTATTCACTTACCAGCATATCAACGAGGCATCCAACGTTCTGGCCCATCATCTCGTCAATGCTGGCGTCGTCGTAGGGGACGTGGTCATGGTCTACGCCTACAGAGGTGTTGACCTCGTTGTCGCCGTCATGGGCGTCATCAAAGCCGGCGCAACATTTTCTGTGATCGATCCTGCCTACCCCCCTGCCCGTCAGAACATCTATTTGTCTGTGGCTAAGCCCCAAGCACTCGTTGTGCTTCGCAAGGCTGGCAAGCTGGATCCTCTCGTTACTTCCTATATTGAGAACGAGCTGCCTCCTCTCAAGGCTGTCGTTCCGCAGTTGGAAATCCGTGACAGCGGCGTTCTGGTCGGGGGGTCTGGTGGCCTGGCTAGTGTTACTGCTGGTGGTAGCGACGTTGTGCAGAATGGGTCCGCTGCTTCGGATGTCCTAGCTGACGCCCAGGCTAAGAGGGCGGAGCCAACCGGCGTAATTGTAGGTCCGGACGCGCACCCGACACTCAGCTTCACGTCGGGCTCGGAAGGAGTGCCAAAGGGCGTAAGGGGTCGCCACTTCTCGCTAACCTACTACTTCCCATGGATGGCAGAGACTTTCGGTTTGAGCGAGAGGGACAAATTCACGATGCTCAGTGGGATCGCCCACGACCCAATCCAAAGGGACATGTTCACTCCCCTGTTCCTGGGAGCGCAGCTGCTTGTTCCAACAGCTGACGACATTGGTACACCAGGTCGTTTGGCAGAGTGGATGAGCGAGTATGGTGCCACCGTAACACACCTGACTCCCGCTATGGGTCAGCTATTGAGTGCACAGGCAACTGCACAAATTCCATCGCTACACCACGCCTTCTTTGTGGGTGACATTCTGACGAAGCGTGACTGTTTGCGTTTGCAGTCACTGGCACGGAATGTTTTTATCGTCAACATGTACGGCACTACGGAGACACAACGTGCCGTATCCTACTTTGAAGTCGCATCCACTACCCGAGATGCCTCGTTCCTTCAGTCTCAGAAAGACGTGCTGCCCGCAGGTCGGGGCATGCTGGACGTGCAACTACTGGTGGTAAACCGTCATGACAGAACCCAGACTTGTGGCGTGGGCGAGGTCGGCGAAATCTACGTTCGTGCAGCTGGATTGGCCGAAGGTTATCTTAAGCTGCCCGATATGACGGCACAGAAGTTCGTCAAGAACTGGTTTGTACCCGAGGGCCGGTGGGATGAGCAGAATCCCCCGTCAGTGGAGCAGGAGCCCTGGCGCAAGTACTGGAAAGGTCCACGAGATCGCATGTACCGTACAGGTGATCTTGGTCGATATCTGCCGGACGGCAACTGCGAGTGCTCTGGCCGTGCCGATGATCAAGTCAAGATTCGAGGCTTCCGCATCGAGCTCGGCGAAATTGACACGCATCTATCCCAGCACCCCGTGGTACGCGAGAATTGCACCCTGGTTCGCCGAGACAAGGATGAAGAACCCGTTCTTATCTCTTACATCGTGCCAAACCAGCGCGCGCCTGAGCTTGCCAAGCTGATCGACGCGGCGGCTGATGCTGAGGGAGACGACAAGGACCCTATCGTGGAAGGCTTGGTCAAGTACCGCCGCTTGATCAAGGACATTCGGGAATACTTGAAGACGAAACTCCCCTCGTATGCTGTCCCCACGGTGATTGTGCCCCTGGGGAAAATGCCGCTCAATCCGAATGGCAAAATCGACAAGCCAAAGCTGCCCTTCCCAGACACAGCACAGCTTGCGCGCGTGGCGCAACAGACCGGCGGTGCCTCGAAAACGGAGCTCACGCCCGAGCAAGCTGAGATTCGCGACATCTGGTTGGAGGTTTTGCCGCAACAACCGGCATCTGTCCAACCAGATGACTCGTTTTTCGACTTGGGTGGTCATTCCATTCTCGCTACGCGCATGATTTTCGAGGTGCGGCGACGAATGCTGCTAGAAGTGCCCCTAGGCCTTGTATTCAAGCATCCCACGGTTGCAGGGTTTGCTGCCGAGATTGCGAAGCTGCGGAACGGCGAGTTGTCGCTGCCAGGACAGGAGGAAGACGAGGCGCCGCAAGAGACCGCTGTGGACTACGCAAAGGATGCGGAGGAACTGGCATCCAAGTTGCCGAACTACGTACCCCACGACAAGTCGATTGCTGCCGGCGACCCGGTTACTGTTTTCCTAACAGGGGCGACGGGGTTCCTCGGCTCGTTTATTGTACGGGATCTTCTGGCCCGGCGCAAAGGAGACATCCGGATCGTTGCCCACGTTCGAGCATCCGATGTCGAAAAGGGCATGGAGCGCATCAAGAACAGCTTGGTGGCCTACCAAGTCTGGGAGGATTCGTTCGCGGAAAGGATACAGCCGCTGATTGGCGACCTCGAGAAACCACATTTCGGGCTTGCGGACGCTGAGTGGCAGAAGCTGACAGAGTCGGTGGATGTGGTCATCCATAACGGCGCTCAGGTGCACTGGGTTTACCCATATTCGACTTTGCGGGGTCCGAACGTGGTGGGCACTGTCAACGTTATGGAGCTGTGTGCCAGTGGTAAGCCGAAACTGTTCACATTCGTGTCGTCCACGTCTGCCATTGACACCGAGCACTACGTTGCGCTGTCCGACAGCGAGGTCCAACAAGGACGCGCGGGTGTGCCAGAGAGCGATTGGTTGGACGGCTCTGCTACTGGATTGGGGACCGGCTATGGCCAGTCGAAGTGGGCTGCTGAGCGCATCATTCGCACCGCTGGACAGAAGCATGGACTGCGCGGTACCATTGTGCGGCCGGGCTACGTTGTTGGCGACTCTGCCACGGGTGTCACGAACACTGATGATTTCATCTTCCGCATGATCAAGGGCTGTGCGCAACTCGGTCTAATTCCAGACATCATCAACACCGTGAACATGGTTCCTGTGGACCATGTCGCCCGGGTTGTGGTAGCTGCTGGCCTGCACCCGCCCAGTAGCAAGGAGCTGACTGTGGCTCACGTTACTGGCCACCCTCGAACTCGCTTCAACCAGTTCTTGGGTGCGCTGAAGACATTTGGCTTCAAGGCCGAGCTTACCGACTACATCCCCTGGCGTATCGCACTGGAGAAATACGTGGTCGAGTGCAATGACCAGGGGTCTGGCGAGTCCGCGTTGTATCCGCTCCTACACTTCGTACTCGACGACCTGCCACAGCACACCAAAGCGCCCGAGCTGGACGACGCCAATGCGCGGCGAGCTCTGAAGGCCGACGAGGCCTGGACAGGTGAAGATGTGTCGGGCGGGAAAGGCGTCGATACGGACCAGATGGGCGTTTACCTCGCTTATCTCATCGCGGTAGGATTCATGGACAAGCCCACACGGCAAGGGGAGAAGGAGCTCCCGCGGATTGCCCTGGACGAGAATGTGCTTGCCACTCTCAAAGAGAGCGTTGGTGGGCGCGGCAAGAAGCAGTAGCTTGTATATTCAATACTATATATATATTCCTGACATCGGCGTCAAGGGTTTCGGGGCCGCGGGCCGGGACGGGCGGTCACGGTTACGGTCACTGGAGGAGGGGGCGGGATGCCAAGGTCACTGATGCAGTATTGGCCCACGATGGTGTTGGACGTGAAGGGGGAGTCGTTCACGGACACGGTGACAGTCGGGTTGCGGGTCGGACGGCCGGGACGGACGGTCACAGTCACGGTCTCGGGGGGAGGGGGCGGCATAGGTAGGGGCTGGAAGCAGTACTGGCCTACGACAGAATTATAGGTGAAGGGTCCGTCGTCGACAGACACAGTGACAGTAGCCTGAGGGGGACATGAAGGGTTGCCAGTGCCGCTGCACTGGGGCGCGGAAAGGCAGTAGCACGAGACGGTGCCCGTGAGCGGGTGAGAAGTTGTCTCGCACCACGCCTGGGTGCCGTCACTCGAGGTGGGCTGCGGGATGAGCCACCACTCCTGGAAGGTGCTGCCCCATGTGCAGCCGTCGGGGTTCCCGCCTTGAGAAGGCCCGTACTTCCAGGAGCACGATGCCGCCTCGAGAGAGGTCGGTACGACTGTGGTAGTCGTGGTGAAGGAGTCAGTCATGTCGCGGCAGAAACAATGAGCGACGGCAGGGGACAGAAGGCGTCAATTTAAGTGACGACGATGGCCATTCCAGAGCTCCCCATTACATCTATTTTAAGCGAGATGAGTCGTCTGCGCGACATGAAACTAGATCCTCCGGTGACAATGGCGTCCTTATGTGTGTATCATGCGAGCACTGTCTGAGCTCGTGCAGCAACGCCCTGACCTTGCGCACGGGACAGTCGCCAGCGGGGCGCCAGCATGCTATTGGCACGCCATGTTCGCTCATCCGTCGAACTGATGCGGGCACCTGGCCAACCAGGATTCGTGCCGGCGGCCGCTGCGAGATCCCGCTGGTTAAAAATAGGCGGAGATCAAGACGATGGCAGGGGGTCGCGATGCATTGGAGAGGGACAAAGCGGCGTAGTCTGTCACTACCACGTGAGGGACAGGGGCCGTAGGCTGTCACCACCCAGCGATGACTCCCCGGGCTATCCCGCCAGCGGTGAAAGCTAGCCAGACGAGTAGGATGACCACGAAGCACATCGTTTCGCCATGGAGCAGGCTGCTCAACGCAGCACAGTAGGTCTCCAACGCACGGCTCACCGGCACGTTGACCTCCATGGGCGACGTTTGGTTCGAACCAGCCATAGGCTTCGGACCCTGGATAGAGGAGGGATCCAGCCTAGGCAGACTCAGCTCTACATGGCGCACGGCTGGCACACTCAGGCCAACGAGCCGTCCTTGGGACTGCACATTCAACAGGGACATGATGTCCACCAACACCTCGTTGCACTCGCTGTTGTAACGCGCCATGGTCTCGTTTAGTCGATGCTGCGTCGCGCCACTCGTAGCCGCAAGGAGCTGGTTGAGACGTGTCTCGCTATCCTGGATGGCCTCGTTCACACTCTCAGACCACTGCAACAGGCTCCTTGTAGCTGTCTCATTCGCTAGTTTTGAGGACACCGAGAACTCAGGCGATGGAGTGTGGGGCCCCGTATGAACCAGAAGGGGTCTGAGCGCAGCGTAGTCGCATGCAACCGAGACGAGGCCGAAGACTGCGACACCGAGCAGAAACAGGGCTGTTGGCGAGAGCGCGTAAGCTGCCACCCAACGGGCAGTGGTCCTGGACTCTTCCGTATTGAAGAGGCTGTGGGCTTTGAGCCCGATGACTCCAACTAGTGGGCTGGACGCAAATGCCATGGCGTCCATTGTGTCGCCCGCAGAGCTATCGACAGAACGCTTCTCACTGCTGAATTCGTATTGTCCGTGACTGTCGTTAAGGGCCTTTGCGCGATTGACTGTCAAGTGCCACGCGTGGTATTCATACACTGCCACAGGGAATAGCACGGCTATCGCTGCGACAATTAGAATGATGGTAGTTCGTCTCGTGACAGCACGAACCTTCTCGTTGATGCTTTCATAATAAGCGTCAATGTTGTGCTGTCCCGAGCAGCCGTCGCGGTCACGAAAACCCATGGCGGAGCGTGCGTAGCTTGGCAGTTCGAAGTCGTTTCGCTCATTCGAAAGAAGCAGAGGCGGTGTCTGCTCTGTGATATTCGCAAGAGCTTTCAAAAAGACATCACCAACCTTCTTTCGGTACTTGTCCGATATTGTCTCCAGTGTCGCCCATGGCGCCTTCGTAGGGTCCATTGACTGCAGAGTAGTGAGGTTGACTGCAATGGACTTGTCTATGCGCTGGGGTATTCGGGCTAAGCCGTCAAGGCTGATGTTTGTGGCAGAGCCGAGGGTGCCGTGGGCAAACATGCCAGACTCCTCCATCGTAGCTCTGACCTTGTCGAGCGCGTTCGTGAGATTCCCGAATTGCTGTTCGACCTTGGCGACTTCCTCATTGATGCTACGGTCGTAGCGGTCCGAGAGGCTGCGCGTGGCATTCGACGCGGCGTACACTGTGCTGTCGACTGCCAGTAGCAACAGCGATTGGTAGTCGTTGGGCACCGTTTCGAGCGTGGAGAGGATGTGGCTCCTCTTGGTGTCCCAATCAGCAACGAGGGCAGCGATGGAGGCATTGACCGCAGAGTCCGTGACGTTTTTGGTTGTGCTCAGCACGGAGGTCACTAGCAGACCCGGTGAGAAATGACCGCTGCCAAGCACAGCCTCCGTTTTGGCGCACATCTCAAGTGTTTGATCGCGCGCCACCTCGACCCCGGACAGCACGAGTGCAGCAAACAGAGTGGCTTTAACGGTGATTACTACTAGGACCACCGTGATCCGGTTGATCAACGCCTGGCTGAGGCGCGCACGCAGACCGAGGTAGGGAGTAGCGTGGGTGCTCCAGGACGAGGGTGGTGCATGCTTGCGTGGCGATGTTTCAAGACTCAAAGGCGTTGTCTGTCCAGATACTCGAGGAAGCGGAGGAGGTGCCTCGGACATTGTTTTGAAATAGGACCGGATCTTGAATGGCAGGGTCGTGTGGCGCTTGGGGGGCTCGCCAGAGCGCTCCTTGTCCAAGCTGACTGTGTAGAAGGACGATATGGTCGGGGAGACCCCAGGGCGTCGGGCCGAATCATCTAGCATCCTGCGGCTGATGGTGGCCACGGAGACGAGACGGTCCGTATATAGACGGGGCCATGGGGCTGAAACAAATGCAGCGGGTAGCTGCATGTGACGTGCGTCTGGCAGCTGATGGATGCAGAAAAAGTAAGCACGGGTGGGGCGCTGTACAAGACGGGTGAAACAATCCTCAACAAGCAACTTCAAGACGTTAGAATACATAGGGGAACAGCGCAGATGGCGGGGCCTTGCCAAACCGCTGTTTGTAATAGCGCTGGGTCATGCGTGCAGTCACCGAGAGGTTCACAATGACCCAGACGTATGCTAGGATGAGTGCCTTGGTAGGCTGGATGATGACGAAGCTAGTGTAGATGAGAACCTCAGCAAAGTAGTGCGGGCACGCGACGACCTTAAAGAGACCCTGTGACGGTAGTGTGTACTTGCGAAGCCCGGCCAGGTAGCTGTGCGCACTCATCTGTAGCGCGGAGCCAACTAGAAATAGACCGATAGCGGCTATGTATCTCGGCTGACTCAACGCGGTCACAAAGTCGAAAGGCCTCGTAAGCAGCCCAGGCAAAGAGTCCATCCACAGCGCCACTCCTAAAAAGAAGTAAAATAGACACCCGGCGATGTAGTGTGTTGCCTGCATTCGCGCCTCGTCACTGTGCCGCTCAACAAAGAGGCATTCGACAAGACGACGGAGCCCCTGGATCTGCATCAGCACTAGCAACACCACCGCTCCCTCAGCTTGCTTAGCTCCAAACGCCTCGCCGATCTTTTCGTTGACGATTGTGTCGCCTAGCACCTTGGCGTAGCCCTTGCGCAGGCCGTAGAGCAGACCCATGCTCAGGGCCGACTGCACGGTCGCAATGACGTAGAAGTGCGTGAACCACTTCTTGGGCACGTCCGGCACGAGGTCTCTGAGCGAGGGCTCCTCTGCAGAGGTGCTACCTGATGCACCGTCGCTGACACCACCTGGGAACGCGCCAGGCGGACCACCCCGACTTTGCGGGCCCTGTTGTTGCTCTCGTCCCGACGCTGTTCCGGAGGCGGAAGTGTCGTCAGCTGTACTCTCCTGACGGACCAATTGATCGTTCTTGCCGTAGGTGAGGAGCGGCCTGAGCGACGGGATCGAGACTAGCGCCAGTGTCGCAACAATTGCGACCACAAAGTACATCTCCGTGGTCATTCGGACGGTTGTCAAGGGCGTTGGCAGCTTTGCCAGAGTGAAACGGTTCATGACGCGCTTGGCGGTCTTCTTGGCCGCCTGCTGGGCAGCCTCCGACTTGTCCACCATGGTGCTGCCTGTCCTGTTATTTCGCAAGCCTGCCCTGCCCTTTTGTACTTCGTCGAGGCATCCCCTTCGGTGTTTTGCTTGCGGTCCCTGCAGTTTGCTGTGCAAAAACACTCCCAGGCATTAACAACATGACAAACTAGAAACTTTTGGTCTGTTAAATACATATCTCCCTATTTGATAGAGTCTACAGTAGGCTGCTCCCTTCTGCGCCGGCCCCGTCTGCTGACTGTCGCGCCGGCGACGGGCCGTCCAGCCGCGACGCTGGCTGGTTTGCCGTCAGCGTGTGGCTGCTGCCGTTCACCTCGCCGTTCGACAGACCGTCGTCGCCACCGCCGTGGGCGTGGGGGTATCGCGGCTCTCCGTTTGATCCGACAGAATCTATGGAGGGGCTATACCCGTGCTGGTATGCCCGCGACAGGCGATTCTTCTGTGGCGGGTGCATATAACTGCTCCGCTTGATGGCCTTTGTCAACTTCTCAAGCTTGCGCCGCTCAGTCTGCTCCCGCTTGAGCTCCGCTGCGTGTTGCGCTCTCATATCGACCACCAGCTTCTTGAATTCGTGCCGTAGGAACGTGACGCTTGTCGGCACCCGGTCCGTGGCCCCGCCATCTGCGCCATCTCGCTCCCCGCGCCCTAACAGCTCCACGCGTGCAACCTGAGCGTCGGTCGTCAACTGATGAACCCGGGTCTCGAGATCGTCGACCTGTTTCTCAAGGCTCAGTCTCTCCGTCTCGTAGTCCACGGACTGGCGTGTCAGCTGTTCCAGAGAATCAGTTGTGAACACCAGCTCCTCCTGCAGCGCCTCGCACCGTTCCCGCCACTCATTCACACGCTCCTGCCCTGTATTCAGTGCAATCTGGAGCTCTCGCGCCTCCGCCTGCTGCCGGAACGTGGCGTCTCGCAACTGCGTCTTCAGTTCAACATTCTCGATCTCCAGCCGCTCCAGCTCAGCGCGGTTCTGCTCGTACGACCGCGTCAGGCTCTGCAACTGGGTTTGCAGTCGCTTGATGTGTTTATCGTAGGCCGCATTGCCAGTAGACGGGATGGGTGGCACCCCGGCTCCACTGCCGCGCTTTTGAACAGTCAAAAAGCCTCCCGCGCTGTCGCCATGCGCCCCGTCGCCATGGTCATAAAAATGTGGTGGTGTGGAGGTAGGAGTGACCGTGATGGATGTGCCACTGCCACTGCCAGCGAATGCTTGGGAAGTCGATGGCGTACCGGGCCTCTGCTGCGCCTGCGCCGCCTCAGCCACTGCCACCTCCTTCTCGTGCACAGCGCGCTCCCTGTCTTCCACCGCCTGGTCTCTTTCCGCCTGCAGTGCAGCGCGCTCTTGTTCTAGCTCCGCACATTGCTGCCGGAGCGTTGCCACCTCCCTGTCATGGTCATTCTTCTGTGCAGCCTGGAGGCTGTTGTTCTCGTCGAGCAGGTTTTGCACCATGTGCTCCAAGCGTCCAAGCGAGTCTCCAGCTGGCACAGGCCGCGCCTCGCGCTGTGCCGGTGTCTGTCGCTCGACTATGCGAGCGATTAGGCTGTCCACTTGGAGATCGCGAGCAGCAGCAGACGTGCGGTGGTTTGGCAGCGAGGAGCCGCTTCCCACGGGCCGACGGGCTACAGGGGACACTGGCGAGTGCACGCCTGGATCCGCAAACGTCTGAGCATGAGTGTATGCTAGCAGGCCGCAGTTGTGGCGCAGGATGGCCTTTTGCAGCTCTGTTGCGCGCGACTCTAGGTCTCTGATTTCGGCCTGAAGCGTGTCGATCTTGCGATTCGACAGCGCGAGCTCCTCCTCAGCGTGCTTCGAGAGCCGCTTGCTTCTTGAACCAAACGAGCTCAACAACGACGAGCGACGGCTACCGGAGCCGCCGCCCTGGCTGGCTCCAGACGCCTTGCTCGTTCCCACGGGCGCGAGGGCGCCCGGGCGAACCTCGATATCATGAGCCTTGTTTTGCGCGAGCTTGGTGCCTATTGTTGTTGCAGCATCGCGAAGCTTCGTCTCTAGGGCGAGCTTGTGGTACAGCGCGTCTAGGCGGCCGTTGATGTTCTCGAGCTCCTTCTTCTGGTAGTCTAGCTCGTTGTAGCTGAAGATCTTGAAGCCCTTGGCGTCGAGGATGGCAGTCTGGACAAGGAAGTGCACGGCGACGGGGTCCCGGGTGTTGAGCAGCGGGCTGATGTCGTACAGGTTGTTATCTGGGTCGAGGAGGGAGTAACGTCGCCGCTCGGTGGGCGAGATGGCGCTCGAAGTGGCAGGAGCCTGCAAGTACTCGAGCGGATCCTGCGCGCTAGCAAACGGATTGTAGTCGCTTGCCATGGTGGCGTCCGTACCAGCGGTCTGTGTCCGTGCCAGTCGTTTCAACGGCCCATCCGTCTCGGCATCCACAGTGAGCCTCAGTATGAAGACTGCTTCAAGCTCACGTGACGCTCTGCAGGGGACGAGGAGCTCGCACTGTGCGGTGGTGACGGCGGCTCATGCTAGGGGTGCGATGGCTCGAGCCGCTGTGCTCGGTGAGCTTTGGACTGTGGTAACCACCCACCGACCCACCCTGTCATGGTCGCCCCGTTAGATGGCGGGGTGGGCCACGGCGCGGACGTGGTGGCAGACATGTAGTGGGCACCAAGGGGCGCTCGCGGTGTGCAACACGCGGTCCGCTGCCACGGCGCCGAGCTGCCTGACGCGTCGCGTCGGCCACCAGCTCTGTCGGCCCTCTTTTCTGGCTTGACGAGCCGGCCAAGCCGTGGAGGGCCAGCGCCACCCGCAAGGTGCCCAGTGGTATATAGCATTTTAACTGATGCGACTGACGACTATGGCGATACAGGTCCTCGAGCACATGGCCTCGAGCAGCTTTTAGTCGTGGCAAGATGCTACAGGCAGTCCTGATCAGGGCCACCGTCTAGGACCGCCACAGCACCGCCATAGTGACAGAATGGCCAGGACCACCACGGCATCGACGGGCTACCAGAACGGCCAGGACATCACGCCAGATGCTGAGAGGACGAGACAGACTACCAGCAGACCAGCTGACAGCATGCTACGAGCAAATGCCGGCCCATCGGGCAGACGGACTCAGTGTGCCTGGCAGCCAGCGCCAGGCCACGGCCCGACAATGCCGTCCGTCCGTCCAGCGAGGGGATCACCAGGGGACCGACAGCTCGACAGCATCCTACGGCCGTTGAGCTGACTGCTGCCGGTGATGGTGGCCCGGCTGCCAGCACAGCGCTGATCAGCCATCCGCTCGTCCAGCACGGAACACCACGACTACCAAGAACGGTAATTTTCAGTGGCTTTGGCCCGAGTCCTCGCTGATAAGCCACCCATGTCTCCTGGGACACGCAGCGACAGCCTTGCTGATACCGGACCGGCGGATGATGCCGTGGCTGCATGCGAGCGAGCCAGGGCGATGAGGAGGGGCGGGGTGAAGCGCAGATTGATCTCGTAACGGCGCTACTTCTGGCCGCGGGCACGAATCGCAGCGGCGAGCCAGTCTGGCTGGCGACGACTCGGCAGTGGTCTGATTCGTGAGACATGACCTGAGCTTGAGCCGTTGTCTCGCAGTAGCCGATGGGCCCAACGAAGGGGATCGCCGTCGAGCCGGATGGCCCCCGCACCGCGCTGCAACGCCTCGCCACAGCCTCGCAGCGAAGGAGGACGCTCGCAATGCACCCCACTTTGAGTCAAGGTGCCCGGCCAGGTCGATCAGCATCCCAGGTCCTTAATTTTGCACGAATGGGAGCGGCTGAGCCCCGGGAGAGGCAGAGAGGGGTTGCACCCCTGGCCGGCACGTTGGGCACCAGGAACCCACTGGTACGGGCCACGTTCCGTGCGATCAAGCCCGCCGTAGGACAGCAATCGACCGTCGTTCCGTGCATTGCGATCGCGTCCCGCACTGGCCGAGCATTAGGTCCCGAAGGCGGTCGTAAACCAGTGCGACGAGGGAAAAGAGGTGCTGGCCTTGCCAAACGGCTGCCTCGCCCCGGGCACGGCTACCGGTACGCCAAATGGCCCGGCGCCGTTTGACTTCGGCTAGAGAATGACCCCACATCAGCTTACGGCCGACCGCATGTCGAGGCCGCAGTTACACCAACACTCGATGGCTGATCGAGGACGGTTCATGAGAAGACGAAAAAGAAACATGGCACCTGGCCGAACGGCAATGAACCAGAGGCGTGACGTATCGTCCCCGAGCGAGGGGGAGGGGACCCGCACCGTGCAGCCAGCCTGCGAATGCCCCGATTTGGCAGTCGGTTAATCCGTCCCGCTGCTTCAACGGAGTGTGGGGACCCTCGGGCTGGCCCTGAGTCGCTCCAATTATGACGTGGTACCTGGTGGAGACCACAGCATTATAAAAGGGACTCGCCTCGCCGAGTCAATTGGACCACATCAGACCATCTTTTTATTACACCATGCCCGAGCAGATCCCCAAGACCCAAAAGGCTGTCGTCTTCGAGAAGAACGGCGGCAAGCTCGAATACAAGGACATTCCCGTCCCTACCCCGGAGCCCGATGAGATCCTCGTCAACATCAAATACTCGGGCGTGTGCCACACTGACCTGCACGCGTGGCAGGGCGACTGGCCGCTCGCCACGAAGCTCCCGCTCGTTGGCGGCCACGAGGGTGCCGGTGTCGTGGTGGCATTGGGCAGCAACGTCAAGGGCTGGAAGGTCGGCGACCACGCTGGTGTCAAGTGGATCAACTCTGCTTGCCTCCAGTGCGAGTACTGCCGCCAGTCCGCTGAGCCGAACTGCCCCAAGGCGACCATGTCTGGCTACACACACGACGGCACCTTCCAGCAGTACTGCACTGCAAACGCCGTGATGGCGGAGCACATCCCGAAGAGCTGCGACCTTGCCGAGGTTGCGCCCATTCTCTGCGCAGGCATTACTGTGTACAAGGCGCTCAAGCAAGCCAATCTCAAGGCAGGACAGTTTGTTGCCATCACAGGCGCGGGCGGCGGCCTGGGCACGCTAGCCATCCAGTACGCCAAGGCAATGGGCTATCGCGTTATTGCGATTGACACTGGCGACGAGAAGGAGAAGGCCTGCAAGAAGCTCGGCGCTGAGGTGTTCATCGACTTCAAGAAGGCAGGCGACAACATTGTCAAGGAGGTCCAGAACGCGACTGACGGTGGGCCCCAGGCCGTGGTCCACGTGGCCGTCTCGGAGGCCTCTATCGGAGTCTCCACCGAGTACGTCCGGCCCCTCGGTACCATTGTGCTTGTCGGCCTGCCGGCTGGTGCAGTCGCCAAGTCTCCCGTCTTCCAGCACGTTGTCAAGTCCATCAAGATTGTCGGCTCGTACGTTGGCAACCGCGAGGACGGCGCTGGTGCCGTGGACTTCTTTGCCCGGGGTCTCGTCAAGGCGCCCATCAAGATCAAGCCCCTGTCTGAGCTCGAGAGCGTCTACAAGGACATGGAGCAGGGCAAGATCACTGGTCGTGTTGTCCTCGACATGTCCAAGTAGTGCTTGAACTAAACGAATAAAACGGTTTTTGGTTTCTATTACAGGGAGACCTTCTAGAGGGACTTCTCTATCTCTAGCATCCGCTTGATGTCACTATCAAACTCGTTGAGCTGGGTGCTGTCGAGCTCAGAGTCTATCGGCGGACGGCCGCCGACGTAGCTAGCCTGGATGCCGCAAACCTTTGCAATGAGCACGCGGCATCCACCGGCGCCGTACTTGGCCACAATCTCCTCCGCGCACGACACAGCGTACTGCACACGCTGCGCCTCCTTGACTGTCTCCAGCGACGGACTCACGAGCATCTGGGTCGACAGCTCGAGGAGCCTGACGAGGGTCTTCGGGAACGCCGCCGACAGCGCGTCGATCGTGCCAGTGCAGCCGACGGTGGCGGCCGGCAGCAGGACCTGGCCGAAGCCGGTCCACATGACGAACGACTTGGGGTCAAACTGCGGCGACAGCGCAAGCTGCGAGTACAGGCTGAGGTTGCCGTAGGTCAGCTTTGTGCCCACGATGTTTGGGTGCTTTGCGAGCTTTTGGAACGTCGACACCTTCATTTCAACGTTGTTTGCAACCCCGGGGAAGTAGTAGATCATTATTGGCACGGGCGACGCGTCGGCCAGCTGGGTGTACCAGTTGACAATGCCGCGCTGGTACGCGTCGCTGGCGCTGGCCGGGCCCAGAGCAAAGTAGTTGGGCACCATCGTCAGGCAGTACCGCGCGCCGGCCTTGTGGGCGGCTTTTGCGTCTTCTATGGCGTCCTGGACCGAGTTCTGGACGATGCCGCAGATGACCGTCACGTCCTTGTGGCCCTTCTTCTCCAGCCCGGCCAGCACGCCCGACACGAACTCGGACTTCTCCTGGCGGGTCAGGTGCGGAGCCTCGCCGGTGGTGCCGAGCAGCACGAGCCCCTTGATGCCGTTGGTCAGCAGGAAGTGGGCGTGCTGGACCTGGGTGGAGATGTCGAGGGCATGGGTGTCGCGTTTGAAGTAGGTCGGCACGGGCGTGTACACGCCGGGGACGGGTGGTGCGGTCATTGCTGGGCTGTCTGTCAACGGTTTACGACCGGGTCTGGCGGCTTTATACCTAGTGGCCTCGGCTAGTGGTGATGGTGTGGGGTAATGCAGTGCTGCGGGTATTTCGGCTTCCGGGGCGTGGGGGACCAAAGCCACGAACGAGGGGGGGACAAAAACACAGTCGCACGGTCCTAACTATGTCTGCACGGTGGTGATGTTGCCGACGTCGCACCAGCCGTTGACTGGCAGGCACGACAGATACTTGCACCACGTGCAGTGGCCGCCGCCGTTCTCAAACTGGCTGATGAGCACGCCCAGGTACACGGCCGCCAGCACCAGACACGCTATGCGGACCACGAGCCAGCCGTACCACCACCGCGAGCGGTTGTCAAAGTTCTTGCGAGGCTGCTTCCACGAGATGTACGTTGGCTCGCAGTCGGGCTCGCTGTCCACGGCGCGGAGCTTGTGCGGCGACCGCAGAATGGCCGTGCCGAGCACCAGGCCCATGGCAAAGCCGCCAATGTGCGAGAAGTTGTCGAGGCCCGGTAGCAGGCCGATGACAAACGAGATCACGCACGCCAGGATGTGCATGATGAGGAACCGCACGGGGTTGGCGTAGAGCGGCCAGTTGAACAGCAGGTCCAGCACGTCGATGGCAATGACGCCAAACAGCGAGCCGGATGCGCCGGTGCTGGCAATGCCGTTCGGCGTGAAGTTGCCGCCCAGCACGAAGCCGCTGATGCCCGAGGCAAAGTATATGACAAAGAACCGTATGTGCCCAATGTCGCGCTCTAGGTCGGCGCCCATCATGAGCTGTAGCAGCATGTTGAAGCCAATGTGGACAAACCCAGCGTGTAGGAATATCGGCGTGATGAACCGCCACCACTGGTTGGGCACGCCGTCCTCGGGCAGCCCGCCCATGCCGCAGAGCTCCGACAGAGAGCAGACGTTCGTGTCGGTGGTGGTCGAGTTGGGGCACGGGAACTCTATGTTGCCTGATCCGCTCTTCTGGTCGTTGATGTCGGGTATCTTGTGCATACAGGGCGTGAACCGGGCGCCCATGTTGATGAGGAGGTAGTTGCTCGGTCCTATCATGGGATTGAAGCTCGGCTGGGTCTGGATGGGCGAGCCGGTCAGGACGCCCATCTTGATGAGCTCGGCGATGAACACGGCGATCTGGATGGTCGTCAGGATGTACACGACCCACGGCCTGTTCCAGCGGCTGGACGGGGTCCGTTCGCGGCGCGAGTAGAGGCTCCGCCGGCTCTCCCGCCGCTTGCCCATGCCCGGTCGCCGCGGCACAGGGTCGGCCTCTGTGTCCGCGAACGGGTTGACGGGGGCGGACGGCTGGCTGAAGGAGACGCCTTGAAAGTGGGGGTCCTTGGGGGGCAGGGCAGGGGGCCGGGCGGCGGCCTCGCTGGCGCTGGCGTTGTAGAAGTCGCTGCCGGCGCTGCCTCGCCGTCGGGCGAGGCCGCGCTTTTTGTTCTTGCCAAAGAGCGACAGGGTGCTGTCGGACGCGAGGGGCGACGGGTGTCGGTCGGGGAAGCTGCCCTGGTGGGTGAGCGGGATGTTGTCCGAGAAGCGCGACTCGTCGGCGGGCGGGCTGGGGCTGCGGCCGCCAAAGTCGAACGAGTTAGTGTTGTGGGGGTAGCCGAACCGGGTCGGGGTGCCGTACATGTTGGCGGGGGGGGGTGGTCAGGGCCCTGTGGCGCTGAGGCCACGGTCGCTGTTGGCGAGGCAGTTGGCGGGCCAGGCGAGCCACGGTTGGCGGCGAGGCAGTTGGCGAGGCACGGTTGGCGTCGGCGAGGTCGGCGAGGGCGGTGGAGGCCACGGTCGGGCACGTCGGCGAGGCCGGTTGAGGTCAGTCAGGCACGTCGGCGGGGCCACGGTTGAGGCCAGTCGGTCTGTCGACGACGGTCAGCGGTCGGTCGACGACGGTGTGTGGGTCGGTCGACGAGGTCAGCGGTCGGTCGAGACGGTCTGTGGGTCGGTCGACGCGCTCAGCGGTCAGTCGACGAGCGGCCAGTTGGTCAGACGACGACGGTCAGCGACACCAGTCACTGTCAGCGACTCACGCGAGAGAGCGGATGAGACGGGCGGGGCACGGCCACGACAACGGCCTCGGACGCAACGGGCCACGGACGCAAAGGTGGAGACGGCAGACCCCGCTGGACGGTATAAATAGGCCGGTGGACGGTTGTGGGGCCTCGACAAGGCCGTGTTTGTGGTGGACGAGGCTGTGTGTGTGGGTTGCAAGGCAACTCCAAACCTAGTCCCTGACGGAGGCAACAAAAGGAGCGCAGACCGTTGGTTCCTGAATGGTCGCTATGTATTTGGTCACTACGAGATCCACGGCAGCCGCCATGGCGATCAGTCGCCACGGCCGGCTCTAACAAGACGCTCTGAGACACGCTCTGAGACACGCCGCGACACCACGAGCGAGGGAGAGGGGCTGTCCGGCACCGGACCGCGCGGCCCCCGCAATGCGACGGGCCCTGCGACACGCCCGTGGACGGCTCACGTCTCAAACCGGGCGCATTGCCTTGTCCCTTGCGTCTCGTGATGCTGATGTACAGGGCACCTTCCACATCGAGCTGGTTGCCAGGCGGCCTAGGGCCCTGGTTGCTCGGCCAGGTGGCCGCTCCGCTGGCTGTGTCGCGTCAGCCTTGCCGGCGTCGTCAGCGTCGCCCGCGCCGAAGCGGTGCGACGCCTAAATATAGCACCTCGCCGCGGGCCGGCCCGTCCGTGCCGGCCGCCTGAGCGGCCGTCGGCAGCCGGTCGGCGTGCGTGTGCCACAGCCGGCTCGTCATGGCAGCATGCGCCGCTGGAGCGTCGTGGGGGTCTCGGCTGCTCTATAGCGTCCAGGACGGTTCATCTACGTCTCTACATCCACGTCTGGCCAGGCCTGGCACGCCTGACGTCCAACGTCCACGTCTGGCACGTCTGGCACACCGGGCGCCTGACGCCTGGCCAGCCTGACCACGTCCATCGCGGCGTGCCTCTCGGGAGCCACCCTGACCAGCCCTTCTATCCAGCATCGTCACGCGCGGTGCCCGAGACGGCACACCGCCGCGCCGGACGCGATACCGCTGGCGACCGACCAAGGCAAGGTCGCCACGTCGCAACGACGCGATGTCGGCCCACTCCTGGCTATGTAGCAGCGCGTCACAGCTGCGTCGCCGAGTCACGCGCACCTGGCCAGCTCAGACCTGAGCCAGCTCAGACGCACGGCAAGGCAGACGCTGCGTCGAGCCTAGTCCGGCAGAGGCACCGTGGCGCCATCAGCTCGGCCGTCTCGACGGCCAGCTCGCTCAACAAACGGCATGCTGCCAAGCCGGCTACCGCGACAGGCATGGTTGGCGTCTCGGCGTGTCTGCGGTTGTCGGGCCACCTCGCCTGGCGTCACTCCTGAGCTTCGCGTCGTCTCGAGGACGTCGGCCTAGTCCTCTCGAGGACGGCCTATGCATCGTCTCTAGGACGTCGGCCTAGGCATCGTCTCGAAGGCAGGTCGGCCTAGGTATCGTCTCGAGGTCGGCCTAGCCATCGTCTCGAGGAGGTCGGCCTAGGCATGGTCTCGTCACCACAGGTCTCAGGCCGGACAGGTCGTCGGCCTCGTTTCGTCACCAGGTCTCGGACAGGTCGTCGGGCCTTACGTCAGGCCCAAGACATGGTCGTCACCTGGCCACCATGCACGGACAGCCGTCTAGTCACCAGTCCCCGGAGCAGCAGCTGCGGTCGCTCAACGGCGTCCTCCAGGACATGACAGACGAGCAGACCCGTCTGGAGGACGAGCTATTCACCGCCTTCTACCTCACCAACATCACCGCCGTCTGCTCACGAACATCACCGTCGTGGCTACAACGCCACAAGACCATCACAAGATGAAATGAGACTTTATTACAGTGGCAATCGCCACGGATGCATACACTTTTGTTGTTGCGACTGTATCAGCGCACAGCTGTTTTCTGCTTTTCTCCTCTAACGCCCCCTCAGTCATGTCGTCATTATTGCGGTATAGTACACACAGCAGCAGGGCTGCTGCTGTCGACGCATCAAGCCTTGCGGAACTCGCTCAGCACCGGGTATATGGCCTCGAACGCAGCATAGATCTCTTCCCTCTGCTTGGCGCCGGTGAGGACAATCTTGCCCGACACAAAGATGAGCAGCACAATTTTCGGCTTGACCATGCGATAAATAAGGCCCGGAAACAGCTCGGGCTCGTACGAGCTGAAGGTGCCGTGCGAGAACGCGAGGCCCTCGAGACGGATCGGGAACTTGACGTCGCACGAGCCGACAATGTTCTGGATCTTAAAGTCCATGAACTTTGCGTTGAAGCCGAGCTTTTGGATGATGCGCGCGTACTTGCGCGACGCGAGCTTGGAGTCGTCCTCGCTCTTGGCGCCCGTGACCACCATCTTGCCGGACGCAAAGATGAGGGCCGTGGTTTTGGGCTCGCGGATACGCATGATGACTGCTGCGAAACGCTGTGTCAGATGGGCCATGAGGGGTCCATTGGCTAGATACTCAGATCAGCTCGGAGCGGCCGACTGGATACTCACCTTTGGGTTGTACTCTGCGTTTCTCGCGTGCAACGCGATGGTCTTGAGGTCGAGACGGCAGTCGAGGTTGACGGTGGCCACGATGTTCTGGAGGGTCGGCACGATGCCCGAGGCCGAGCCGTCGTCGGCGGGCTCCTCCTTCTTGACGACGGGCGCGTCGCCGGGCTGCTGCTGCTGCTGCTGGGGCTGCTGGTCGCCGTCGGCGCCGTTGGGGTACGACAGCGAGCCGGGCGCCACAAACGCCTTTGCCTGCGCCGCCGTGGTGGGCACTGCCAGAGAGTCCATAGTGGTGCTGCTGATAGAGACGTGCAAGCTAATGCCTCCCTATTACTAATTTATTGACTAATTTGGCTGCTGACTAACCAAACCGCGCGCTGTTAATTTTCAGAATCTCCCCCCGCGGAAAATTTCGTTTTCCGGGGGGTCGCCGGTCCTTTTATAGCTGGGAATATAGGGCTAGGGCCCGCGCCGAATCAAGCAGGAGCGCGCCTCCCCGGCAACCCAAGCGGGAAAAAAAAAAATCCTCGTCCGTCGAAGGCGACAAGGGTGATGGCGCCGTCGTCGGTTCGTTTCTGGCTGAGCGTCTGTGACGACCGTCCGTTCAGCTCTCGCCTCTTCCACGTCAGCTCTGCACTACCGCCTAAGGCCTCCTAGACCACCGTCGTCGCCAGAACTGACGCCGACGCCCGAACGGCCCGCTGTCCCTGACGATCTGGAACGGCCGACGCGACGGCCCGCCGTTTGACGTCGCCAGACCGCGTACGCCTTGCCGACCGCGTTACGCCTTGCCGACCGCGTTACGCCTGGCCGACCGCGTTACTGAGCTTGAACGGCACCGTGTTCTTGTCGCTTGAACGGTACCGTGTTCCTGTCGCTTGAACCGCCTACTGCGATTCTGTCGCCTGAACGGCCGACCTCGCTTCTCCAGGAAGGCCCGACACGCGACGGCCGCCGTTTGACGTCCCCAGACCGCGTTACTGAGCTTGACCGGCACCGTGTTCCTGACGCTCCAGAAGTGCTTGACGCGACGCCGCCGTCTGACGCCGCCAGAACCGCGTTCCGAACGGCCGACCACACTTCTGACGCCTGAACGGCCCGACTGCTGTCCCTGACGATCTAAAACGGCCGACACGCGACGGCCAGCCGTCTGACGTAGCTAGAACTGCGTCTACGCCTGAACGGCCGACGCGCGACAGCCGGCCCGTTACGCCCGTCTGACGCCGCCAGGAACCGCTCCTGACGCGTGACCGGCCCGACACACGGCCGCTTCGCCTGTCCGAGGCCGCCGGAACGGCCGACACGCGACGGCCGCTGTCTGACGCCGCCAGGAACCGCGTTCTGACGCCGAACGGCCCGACACGCGACAGCCGACACGCGACGGCCCGTCGTCCTCGCAAACCGCACCCTCGGCCTCGCTACCCCCCGCTCGGCCTCGTAGCCGGTACCGCAAATTGACCGTTCGGTCTCGCAATCCGCCCGTTCGGCCCGTAACCGCCCTCCCGCCGCCACCTGACATCCAGCATGGCCGTCCCGCTCCACCACACGCTCTTCCCGCTCGCTGACGAGTACCTCGCGCTCGCTCGGCGCACCGCTCCCCGCGTCCGGACCCAGCACGGCCTCGCCGACTACCGCCGCCTCCTCACAGCCGCCATCGCCTGTCTCGAACGCGTCCTCGCCGAGCCCCGTCTCCCTCCTCACGTCGAGATCCTCGCCCGCTACCACCTCGCCGTCGTGCTCCTAGACGACACAAACGACCGCGCCCACGCCGAGCGCCACCTCAACAAGGCCATCGCCATCGCCGACAACCGCAACCTCCATGCCTGTAAGCTCCACATGCAACACGTCGCCATCGAGGTCGTCGCCCGCACAAACGTCAAGGCCGCCCTCAGACTGCTCGACGTCTGCCACGACGAGGCCCGCCACCGCCACCTCCCGGACCTGGTCGCCGCATTCGCGCTGCTCAGAGTCGCGCTCCTGCGCCGCCACACCGGCCCCAGCGCCGCTGCTGCTGCCCTCGAGCAGCTCCAGCGCGACCCGACCGCCCCCGGCGTCCAGACTGTCGCTGCCATCCTCGACGCGTACGCTCAGCTAGCCGCTGCCAGGCCGGCCGACGCGCACCGCAAGCTCGCCCTCGCCACCCGCAACATCGTCGCCACCCACGGCCCCGGCGAGCAGAGCCCCCCGCAGCTCGTGGTGCTCGCGCTCGTGGCCCGCGTGGGCGCCGAGATCGGCCTCGGCAACACCAAGGCGGCCGTGGCGACCCTGGCCCAGCTTCACAAGGCCCTGGACGCCGCGCAGGCCGGCAATTGGGCCCGCTGGCGGCCTGACGGACGCTTTCGCGTAGCCCTGTCGCCCCAGACGCCCTCAATGGGCCATGTAACGCTCGAATGGCTCTCGCCACAGGACGCCTACATCCACGTCAACATCATCTCGGGCATGGCCCTCACGCAGAGCCCAGAGGCGGCCGACAGGCAGAGGGCCCGGTCGTTTCTCCGGGAAGCCGTCAAGTTCATCGACGCCGAACTAGCAACTGCAGACCCGTCCAAGACCCCTGCCGCGTCCCTGACGGCGGCCGCGGAGCGACGCGACAGGCTCAAGCTGGCCCGCTGCGTCGCGCTCGTATACGGCACTTACGAGGCGTTTGTGCGGTCAAACTGGGGCGACACCCGGCTGGCGACCCTCTTGTCCGACTTGGAGCACCTCAAGAAGTACACCACGGTGGTCTCCAATGAGACTATGGGACTGCTGACGGCCACGGCACACCTCCTAGCGGCGCAGTACCACCAGGCGTGCGGCAGCTACGGCGTTGCGGCCAGCCACTACTGCGCGTCGCGACGCCTGAGTCCATACGGCAGCGACATATACATCCTGGCGTCCATCAGTTTCCTGCTCGTGTATGTCGAGGACGGCGACACCCCGCCAGATGAGACCACTCCGGCTGCGGTGAAAGCCGAGCTCGACAGCATGATGAGCGGCGTCGATGGGTATCTTCTCAAGTGCGCGTACGCAATTGCGAACGTGTTCTACCCGCCGGGCCAGTCGTCCGTGGAGCGGCACAACAGGGTGTCAGAGCTGGCGCGTCAGGCCAAGACTATCATGTCGCGGCAGCTCAAGGCCATTGTGGGCGCGCTGTGCGCTGCCCTGTTTCGCGACAACGAGCAGGTTGCGCTGGCGGCGGCCAAGGAGGCAAAGGAGTTGGGCGACGTGGTGTGGTGCGGTGTCACCGGTGAGCATCTCGCGGCTGTCCTGGAGGCCAACGGCAAGGACGATCTGGCAGCGCGACAGCGACAACAGAACGAGAAAATAGCAGAACGGGTCGACCAGCGGCTCAACCCAGACCCCGAGCATAAGACGAGATACGTGACCTTATGACTGTACGAGTAGCATTCGGTCCGTTAGGACCGTACTAATATCATGACTATTACTGTACAGCGACTATGACTGATACTGCCGGCCGACTCATGACTGTATTACTGCCAGAAGGAGCCGACTATACTGTATTACTGCCGGAGCGCGGCGACTTACTGTATTACTGCTGGTGGCGCAAGCCGACGACTGGCGACTGTATTACTGCCGACTGTGACAAGTCTGCGACTGTTAAGGTGGCGACGAGCCGAACATCACTACGTGAAAGTGTTGACGAACGTATCGGCTTCCCTCGTCACCTTGTCTAGGTTGATGCGCCCCAGCCCCTCCTTGCGGGCAGTGGCAACGTCAGGGTCGGCGAGGATGAGCTCTTCCGAAACCTGGCCCCTCTTCCAAAACTGCTCGTACTTCTCCCGGAACTGTGGATTCTTGCCGACGATCGACTTGAGGAGGCCGGCCGCCCGGAGACGGCCCACGCTGTCGTCCAGCGACCGCCGCAGACCGTGGGTGCGCTTCTCGAACGGCTCCGCCACCCGCCACACCCGGTCGGTGCCGGTGAGGTACAGCACCGCCGCCAGCACAAAGTCTAGCAGTGCGAGGCAGTTGTGGCGGAACGCACGCTCCCGCCAGTAGAACCAGTAGATGTCGTGTGTTCCGGTCGCGAGCTTGTTCCGTGACAGCTGGAATGCCCACACGGACAGGCCGTCCAACAGGCAGAGCGCTCCGCTGGCCAGGACGCCTAGAAACCGCCACGAGTTGCCCTCGCGAGACACTGCGCTAGATGTCGCCAGCGACACGAAGAAAGTGTTGACAAGATGAGGCGCAAGAAGCTCGGGAAGTGCAAACAGCAGCCAGGTCAGCTTCGAGTCGGAGCTGATGTCGCACCACTCGCACCACGACAGCGGGTCGGGCCCGAAGTTGGCGTACAGGAGACGTCCCTGGAGCGGGGCGAGCCGCGAGAGAAGGCGTGCGTCGCCTGTGCCGAGCGTGTCGGCGCCGTTGCGCATCAGACGCTTGAACCTCGTCTCGAACAGGCTGTGCTCCGTTTGCAGCCTCGAGCCGGTGCCGACAAACACGTTCTCCGGGGCCGTGACGCGATGGTACACGAGGTGGACGGCGCCGACGACGGCCAGACACGCCACCATCGCGGCATTCGCCGTCGTGAGCTGTTTACGCGTTGCTGCATTGCGGTTGCGCCGAAGCTCGCCGTTGCGCCACTTGTAGACGTAGTCAATGATCTTGGGGATCAGAAACGGCATCACAAGGCCCGCCACGCCCTTGACGGCCGGTGACGTGAGTGCCTCCATCGCTTGCTCCCCGGCTGTCTCAAACCCGCTGGCCAAAACTCGAAACTTCCTGGTCACACTATGCACGGGTGGTTGCCGTAGCAACGGCGACCGGCCCCGGGGGCCACGACACAAACACTGGCACAAATCAAAGTCTATAGATAAATACCCTAGCGGTGGCTACATCCTGTTGTGGCCCACCATGACCACAGAGTTCCGCCGCACGCTGGCAGGCGTCGTGCCGAGCAGGAGGCCCAGCGTGTCGAGCACCGACACCGGGTCCAGCAGGTGCCACTGGGCGACCGTCATCTTGCTGGACGGGCCTACCGTCACGGCAAACACGCCGTCGCTGTTGCGCAGCTCGGGGTCGCTGTTCAGCGACCGGAACATGTCCTCGTCCGTAGAGTCGTCGCCCATACACAGTATGAACTCGGGCTTGACCTTCTCGCGCTCTATCAGCTGTCGCACGATCTCTCCCTTGTTGAGGAAGCGCGGCCGGACCTCCAGATTGGCCTTGCCCGTCATGACCTCCACGTCGTACTTTCTCGCCACCGTCTGCTCCAGGTGGTTCCGGCACTCGCGCGCCTGGAACGTGCCAAACTCCGGGTCTGCCCGTCGGTAGTGCCATGTCAGCGCGACCCGCTTCTGCTCGATGAACGAGCCCTGCGTCCGCTCCGTGTAGTACTGGAAGATGTCGTAAACGTCTTTTTGCCACGACATGTCAAACTTCTCGGCCAGGTTCTCCCACTGCAGGCCCTCCTGGAACGCCTCCTTCATGAAACAGCCATGCTCCGCCGACAGGCCCAGCTTGCTGTTGTCTCCCAGCCACTTGCCCAGAAAGTCCTGGTCACGGCCGCTCACAATCCACACAATGTTCTTGGGGTCGTCTGTGAGCGCCTTGAGCGTCTTGATCAGGTGCTGTGTCGGGATTGCCGCCGTCGGCTCCTTGACAATCGGCGTTAGCGTGCCGTCGTAGTCAAACAGGAAAAGGCGCTTGTTCGCGCGATGGTAGGCGCGCAGCAGTGCCCGGTTATCGAGCGCGGGCGTCACATGGCTGTGGTCCTGCCTGTTGAGGTTGTTGAACAGATGGCTGAGGAAGATGTCGACCCATTGTTGCACCGTGTGGGTGGTCACGTACTTGTAGAGCTTCTGCTCGACGAGCTTGTTCTCGGCATCACTGCGCAGCAGACAGTCATTTATGGTTTTGGCCACGCCGATGCTGTCCCAGGGGTTCACCTGCACCGCGTCCACCAGACTACCTGTGGTACCAGTGAACTCGGACAAGATGACAGGCGAGCAGTTGTGTTTCTGGCACACCACAAACTCCAGCGACGTGGTGTTCATGCCATCTCGCACCGACGTGATGAGGCCGAGATCTGCTACGCGCAGCAGCGCCAGATACTCGTCCTTGGCCACATGACGGGGATAGTGGCGCACGGGCGCAAAGTGCAGATTGCCGTAGGTGCCATTGATGTACGTCACCAGCTCCGACACCTTCTTCTCAGTCTTGGCCGCGTAGCTGTACGCCGGGCTGGTTACTTGCAGGAGGACAACCTTCTCGCGCCACTGGGGGTAGTTGGCCAGGAACGTCTCGAAAGCGTGCAGCTTCTCCAAAACACCGCGCACACTGTCGAGACGGTCACGGCCCACAATAATCTTCTTGTCCGGGTACAGCTCGCGAATCTTGGCTACCTTCTCGTCGACAGCTGGGCTAAATGCGTCGCGCTCTATCTGCTTTGTGTCAATGCCAATTGGGATTGTCTCGACCGAGACGTGGACGCCGTACGCCGACACCGATGTTGGGGTAGCCTCAACGCCTAGCACGCGAGAGCAAGACGAGATGAAATGTCTGGCGTAGGCGTACGACTGCGTGCCCACAAGGTTGGCACCCAAGATGCCCTCTAGAAGTTCCTTCCGGTTCGGAAGACATCGAAAGTACTCAGAAGAGGGGAAGGGTGCGTGCATGAACATGCCAATATAGGCCTTGGGCAGCTTCTGGCGGAGCATGCCGGGCAGGAGGAACAGGTAGTAGTCGTGGATCCAAATGACGTCCCCTGGCTTGTACAGATCGACGATTGTAGCGGCGTAGAGCTGGTTGAGCTCTACGTAGTCGCGCCACCACTGCTGCTCCTGGCGGCCGTCCGTCGGCTCGCCCTGGATATAATGCAAAATGGGCCACAGGGTCTTCTCTGCGTAGCTGCGCCAGTCGTCGCCGCTCTTGCCGGCCAGCCACACGGGCTCGATGTGGCCAGAGCTACTGGCCTTCTCGACGGCTGCCTGGATTGCAGCCTTGTCGTCGTCCGTGAGGGAGTCTGGGTCGACCACGTCGTCGTGGCCCGGGCCATGGGCGTGGGTGGCCGCGGATCCGTCGGCGGTGTCGGGCTCACGGGCGGCGTTGCGGATCTCGCCGGTCCAGCCTACGTGGATTGCGTCCCAGCTTGTCTCTGCGTGCAGATAGGCCTGCGACGCGTACAGAGCGCTGTTGCCGCGGCGCTGGGAGGCGGTCCACTGGCCATTTTCGGCCCTCTTGATCTCATACGGCAGGTAGGTGGTGGCGTTGATGACCCGTCCCGAGACGTTGAGCGCCGGGTCGACGTCGCTCGGGCCCTTGACGACCTTGAACGTCTTGGGGTCGGCCGCTGTAGGGATGGTGGACTGCTCGGACGTGACACTGCGCTGGTACTTGGCTGCCTCCTTGGCCAGGCGCCCGAGGGCCGGCGTGTGGTGTGGCGTGTAGGACACCTGGGTTAGCTGTTGGTCGCGGAGGTCCGCCGGGGGCCACGTACGGGCATGTCGGGGCGCCGTCTGTTGCAATTGGGCGTGTCAGGTCGAGCAAAGACGTCCGACCAGTGGGAGGTGTTGGGTTGCAGTCGGCGCCCTTTGGGTTAGCAATCTTCACCGCTGCACGGAACACGCGGGGCGCTTACGTAAGGCGCGGGGGTGGTGCCCGAGGCGATTATGTCAGCGGCGCCGCGAGAATATGCGACGGGTTGTGTAATCTGCTGCTCAAACTTACGTAATCGAGCCGGACGCTCCGGCAAGCGAGCAGGGCTGCACTAGGGCTAAGGCCGGCCTTAGCAACGCAGGACACTGGCGGTAGGGCGCCGTGGGCGTCCCAGGGGAGCCGCTGTGCGGTCCCGGCGGCTGGGCGTGGCGCCCGGCCGGCGAGGCTGCCAGGGCGACAGCGTGCACGACGATGCAGCCCGCTTGGCGGGGCGGCCCTGCCGTGGCGACCGTGCGGGGGGCAGCAGCCTGCCCGTCGCCTATCCGGCGCGGCCGTGCTCGCACCCGGCGCACGTGTGTCAAGCGAGGCGGCGCAGGTGTCGTCGCCCAACTGGGAAGTAAACAAACACGCTGCCGAAAAGGGGAAAACCGCCACCGGCGACGGGCGCCACGCAAGACAGAGACGACAAGGCAACGTGCACAGCAATAAATATTAGCCTATTAAACTATAGTATCATACATGCCTCTATCCCGAAAAGATGTCCCTCAGAGCAGAGCAGCCATGTGGGCGACGGGGATGGCCAGGACGGCAAGGGCGACACCAGTGTAGGCGGCACCGCTGCCCTGGCCGGTGGACGAGGCGGCGCCAGACTCAGAGCCAGAGCCGCTGGCCGACGACGAGGCCTCCTCGCCGCTCTGGGAGCCAGAGGCACGCGACGAACGCGACGATCTGGAGCCCGAGCCCGAGGTCTCCTCAGAGCCCGAGCCGGAGGCGGCAGAGCCGGTGGTGCGAGCACCGGCGCCCGAGCCCGAGGCGCCAGCACCCGAGCCGGACGCACCAGCGCCAGAGGCGGTGGCGACGGCACCCACGCTTGAGTGGCGGTCGGGATGGCCTTGGAGCAGTGCGCCGCAGCGGCCATGTCGACGTACGGCGACTCGAGGGGTAGGTTTGTGGGATCGAGCGTGGCCGGTTGCAGGCTCAGGTGGAGGTCATATGCTGGTGCACTGAAATACGGGTTCTGAAGGAGTTGGTGTGTGGTGGCGCGTTTGGCCGGATCCCAGCGGAGGCAGGAAGAGATGGTCGCGATGAGGTCAGCGTCGGGTATTGCGTGGGGCCCTTGAAAGGCGTTTGCCACTGAGCGGCCCTTCTTCAGGGGGATATCGAGACTCAGCGCTCGTGTGAGAACAAAGTAGCGGTCCCATGGCCCTCCAGGGGACGTGTCGGACGGCGTGCCGAGGACCTCGACGTGGCGAAGGATCTGGTCCATCTCTGAGGAGCCGGGGAAGAGCGGTCGCAGCTGGACTATTTCTACGGCCATAGCGCCGAACGCCCAGACGTCGATAGGGCACGAGTAGTGCTTTGCGCGCAGGACGAGCTCGGGGGCACGGTACCAGCGGGTGCTGACGTAGCTCGTGTAGGGGTCAGTGCACGCGGCGTGGCGGGCGAGGCCAAAGTCGGCCAGCTTGACGGTGTAGCGGGCGCGGTCGGTCTTTGAGACGAGGATATTTTCCGGCTTGATGTCGCGGTGGAAGAAGCGGTGGGTGTGGATGTGGTGGACGCCGAGGAGGATCTGATGGAGGATGGAGCGGAGGGAGGCGCGCGAGAAGGGCTGATTTTTGCGGGCTTTGATGAGCTGATAGAGGTTGACGTCCATGTACTCCATGACGAAGTGGCACTTGAAGGCGGCCGAGTCTACAAACACGTCGTAGACGCCGATGAGGTGCGGGGCGGGCGGGACGGAGGCGAGGAACTCGAACTCGCGGAGGTGGCAGTAGTCAGCGGGGCTCTGGAGGCGGCGCTTTATGGACTTTATTGCCACGAGCGCCTTGGTGGGCAGGCTGGGGGCGCGCTTGTTGCAGTCGCACGAGGTGCACGCGAGCACGACCTCGCCGAAGCTGCCGTCGCCGAGGACCTTGAGGACCTCGAAGTCTGGGCTGAGCGGCCGGATGGGGATGAAGGGCTTTGGCATGCTGTGGCGGTGTTGTTGTGGTGGTTGTTGCCGTGGTGCTTGGTGGCCAGATACTTGCGGGTGGTGGATGGTGCTTATGCTTGTTGCCTCTGTCGGTGCCTACGCCTGTTTTCTGTGGTGCTTATGGCCTGCCTGTGGTGCTTGATGGCCGTAGGCGCTTACGGGTGGCCGATGGTGGTGCCTACGCCGGTTTCCTGTGGTGCTACACCTGTTGCCTGTGGTGCCACGCCTGCTGCCTGTGGTGCTTGGTGCCCAGAGGCGCTTACGGGTGGCCAATGATGGTGCCTACGCCTGTTGCCTGTGGTGCTTGATGGCCGGTAGTGCCTACGCCTGTTTCCCGTGGTGCTTGGTGGCCAATGGTGCTACGCCTGCCTGTGTGGTGCCACGCCTGCTGCCTGTGGTGCCACGCCTGGTGCTACGCCTGTTGCCTGTTGCCTGTGTGGCGTTTACCGGCGTCGCGGTCGTCTGGGTGGCGAGAGGGACTTTCCCGATTAGGCAACTGCCGCATTGGGCAACACACAAACAGCAACGCCACCCGCGCGCAAACGACGCGTCGCGCGACAGCGGCGCGCGCTGCGCGGCGCACGGCCGCGCG
>JANJPH010000084.1:0-35942 GCA_030407195.1 [Candida] tunisiensis
CATTGAAGTTCTGAACTTGGGAACCCACGCTAGCGATGTTGAGATCATCAATCGCGTTGAGAAGGTGGCCCGTGATCGCAAAACTTCCATGGCCAGGCGTCGGCCACGTCCACGCCCGAGACGGGCCGGATGACGGGGTCGGCGACGCCGGGGTGTAGCGGCTCGCCGGCCGCGGCCCGGTCCGGATCGGCGGTCCCGGAGAACGGATTGCGTGAGACGTCCATCTACGGCTCTGTCATAAGACCGGCCGGGTGCTGTGTGCGGAGCTGGAGGTCGTGGACGCTGGTGGTGCCCCTTGGTTGATGTGGTGTAATTTATTCAGCCGCTGCGGCCGCGGAGTGAGTCGCGGGCCAGGATCGCGTATTGCGGCGACGCGGTGGAGAACAGGGCGGCCACGATGAGATGAGCTGAGCGGAGCGGGCCCAGATCTGGCGACGGCGCGTCCCCGCCGGGCCAGGAGCGCGGCCGCCGTCCCACAGCGGCCTGCCAGCGTCCTCCCGGGCCCCCCGGCGCCCCGCGTGCCCCTGTCTGCACGGTCGCGTCGTCCCGAAATACGACCGCGAGCGTAGACCGCGAAGGGCCGCCACAGTGGCGGCCTGGCGTGGGCCTTGACGTGCCGTGACGGGGTCCGTGCCGCGTGGCAGTGCTTACGTCGCCTCGTGGCAGCTCCAGGCGGTGATCCCGTCACCGTCGGCGCCGTGGTACCTCCCCGTCTACGCTGCCACGACCAGCACGACCAACTACGCTCCACGGCCAGCCGGACATTATAGACCGGTACAGCCAGCCATTATCTAGACCGTACAGCCGGTCATTATCTAGACCGTCTGCCATCGCAGAGCATCCACCTCTCGCTACCTACAGTAACATCGCAGTGCATTCGGCTATCACCGTTAAGGTGCCGAGCCGCTATAAATCAGACCGACGCCTACAGCTTCGGCTTGAGATACGCTGCAAACAGACGGTCAAACCGGCCCTTGGCGTTCTCGGTGACGACCTCGCCGTGGCAGGGCACGATCCGCTCAAACGGCAGACTCGCCACGGCCTGGATGCCCGCCGCGTTCCCCTGGGCCCGCGGCGGCATCACACGGCCAAGCAGGAACCGGTGCAGCCCGCCGTCCACGTTCGCAAACTTGAGCAGGTAGTTGATGCCCCACGTCAGACGCACGCCCGTGCCGCTATACTGCTCCCGCGCGGGGAAGTTCATGAGCAGGTCAGCCTCGATCAGCGTCCGCGACGGGCGGTGGAACACCACCACCTCCTTGTTGCGGTGGCCCGGCAGGTACACCGTGTCAAACTCGGCCGAGAACTCTGGAGGCACGTCCAGCGAGGCATAGTCGTCGGGCGTCAGCACCCGGTTCGCCATGTTGCGGTCGAGCGGGAAGTCAATGCGGATGTGGTCCTTCTTCTTCTTCTCGATCAGGAACTCGGGCCCCAGGATCCGTGCGTGCGGAAACTGCTCCTTCCAGCTCCGGAGCGCCATGTGGTGCTCCACGTCGGGCGCGATCAGATACCGCACGTTTGGCTGAGCGGCGCCGGCGCCGCCGTCGCTGGCGCCGCCGTCGGCGTTCTGCGACAGCTGGCGCAGGGCCGCCTCGGCCTCGGGGCCGTACGGCAGCGGCGCGTACACCGCAATGGGCCCGGACGGCTGCTGGAGTCGCACAAACGTCGTGCGGGCCCCGAAATAGAAGAGACCCGCTCGCAGGAACGGTGCCGAGTGGATATAGACGTTGGGGGCCAGGAACCGGCCCACGCCGCCAACTGGGCTGTTGTACGACATGTTTTGCTGTGTCTGGCGCTGTCAATGCCCGCTGCCAGGTGTTGTCCGGCTTTTGTAGACGTCGTTGTCCTCGGCTCATGGGCATCGCATGCTTGCGCCTGACGTCAGCGGCGGCGCGCCGGCTGACAAAGCGGCGCGCTGTCCCTTGTGTAAGCGGCGGATGCGCCGGAGGTTGCGCTTGCGGCATTCGGCTGCTGATAGAGCATGTCTAGTAGAGCTTAGTCAGCGAGTCGCGCGATGCAGCCGCAGCGCGCTGACGTGAGGGGACCGCGTGGTGATCACTAAGCCGGCCTGCAGTCCCGCTGACGTCAGCACACACCGGCGGCTCGCCTAAGCAGACACCCTTTCCGGCCGCTGTGACTGTCTTTTGTCCGCTGGCAGTGAAATTTGCAGCCTCTCACCATCACCAACGAGGACACCAGCCATCAGCAGACATCCCCGCAATTGGACCACACAAGAGTGAGTCGCCCGGCTGCCACCGCGCGCCGTCCCCTCCGGACCCGCCACTGGGCAAGCCGCCGACGCCGCTGCCGGGCCGGCCGCAGTCACGTGACCTCCCGCTAACCCAGTGACCGAGGACACAAAGCCCAAGATTGAGGAGATCGTCGACGAGTCCTCGTCCGCCGAGGAGACCGAGCAGGTCCCCGAGGGCGCCGACGTGACCGTCGTGTCCAGAAACGAGAAGAAGGCCCGTGCCCTGATCGCCAAGCTCGGCCTCAAGAAGGTCGAGGGTGTCAACAGAGTCACCATGCGCCGCCAGCGCGGCGTGATCTTCGTGATTGCGCAGCCCGAGGTGTACAAGAACCCGTCCACCGGCACGTACATCGTGTTCGGCGAGGCCAAGGTCGAGGACCACTCTGCCACCGCCCGTGCTGCCCAGGCCGCGGCTACGGCGTCGCAGCAGGCGCAGCAGAGCGCCGGCGGCGCTGAGGGTGCCGCGTCCAAGGACCCCGCTGCCATCACCGCCGATCTCGAGAACGCTGCCCGCGAGGCCGGTGCGTCTGACAAGGGCAAGGGCAAGGAGGCGGCTATCGCCGACGACGACGACGAGGACGTCGACCTTGGCGACCTTGACCCTAAGGACGTGGAGCTCGTGCGCTCTCAGACCAATGCTTCCAAGAAGCGCGTGGTCGAGGAGCTCCGCAAGAACGACAAGGACATTGTCAACACAATCATGGCTCTCATGAACTAGGAATAGATGCTTTGAGTCGTGCAATGAGGCCGTAGATCTATGCATTATTGTCTAGGCGCCTCGAACCAGGCTAGGCCGACTCAGCCGGCTGTCCTTGGTCCGCCATGGCGTACTGCTTTGTCCACTCGCGCGCCGTAGCAATCGCGCTGTCCTGGTCGTCCTTCCATGCCTGGGCGACGTCGTTGGCGAGCGGGTCGTCCGGGTTCGGCGCTCCGAGCAGGGCCTGGATGGAGAGGAGGATGGTGCGGATCTGCAGGGCGGGACTCCAGTTGTTCTTGAGAACATCAAGACAGATGCGACCGAGCCGGTCGATGTTGGGGTGGTAAATCTTGGTCAGGAACCTGATCTTGGGGGCCACCATGGGGTAGTCTTCGGGTAGGAACAGCTCCAACGTGAAGTGGCCACCCTCATAGGGCGACTGCGTCGGACCGTCCACCGTGACATCGAAATAGCGCAGGTTGTCGTCGTGGGGCCGCGCAGAGATGCCCGGAACAGGGTCCGAGATCAGCCGCTCCGTCTCTTTGATTATTCGTTTCGGTAGTTGTTGTGACATTCTTGCCCCCGACGCTTCGTGAGGTTCGTGACGTTGAGGCCATCCGATGCCAATGTAAACTTCTTCAACTCGCCATGGCCAGCACTACGAGGGGCCGGACGCTGGCCCTGCTGATAGGCGGTCTGGCAGGCACCTTCACGGGCTTCTACATGCTCTCAGACTACCAGATCATCAAGCGGCTGGACGACCCGAACGAGAAGGTGGAGCATCGGCCGTTCAGAGTCCGTTTCGAACCCGTCAAACCTCTCGAGCTCAAGCCCGAGGCCCAGGCAGAGCGCCAGCGTCGTCTAGAGACGCTCAAGCAGCGCGAGGCCGAGTCTTCGACAGCGGAGTCGTCGCCAGCGCCAAACCCGAAAGACGCTGCCAAATAGGCGCGCCAGTCCTATGTTGTACATATCATTGCCACCGTACGCTGTGTATGGTTGCCACACCTCGTTGCAAAATGCGACTGCGACCGTCTGTCGCTTTGTCAGTGCCACGGTCACGTTGTACCGTTGCCACAGAGCTGTAAACAAATAAACATCCCTATACTACAGCACTAAAATACAAACACACTCAGTTCTCGGACTTTTCCTCAGCAGCACCCTCAGCTCCTTCCGCCGCAGCAGGACCAGAGCCCTCCTTCTGCTGCTGTAGGTAATCGTTGTACGCCTGGACCGCCTCCTCAACGCGCGACTTGAGCATTGCCTCGTCGTCAACGAGAGCGAGAAGCTCCTGGTTCTCAATGTCGAGCAGCATGCCCGTGATCTTGCCGGCAAGCTCCGTGTCACGGACCATCTCCTGGGCCATGATCTTCGGGTACAGCGCCTCGCCAATGATCTGTTTGTGAGCCTCCTCAGGGGCGTTCGCAAGCATCGCCTGCAACTGCGCAGACTCAGACTTGTCCGCAGCGGGACCAGCAGCGCCAGCATGTCCACCGCGGCCACCGCCACGGGGTCCGCCACGGGCGCCGTAGCCGCCACGCTGCGGCCGACCGCCCTGCTGAGGGTAGCCGTTGAACACGGGCGGCATGCCGTAACCGGGCATCATCGGCTGGCTGTTAGCCGGCCCACGAGGTGCCCACTGACCCTGTGGGGGAGGAGGAGGCACCATGCCGCGCGTGGCACCGCCGGGCACCATGCCGCCAGGGAAAGGCATGCGTCCAGGCGGCATGAAGCCAGGACCCTGCTGGCCAGGGCCATAGAACATGGGGTTCGGCATGGGGTACTGACCGGGCATGCCAGACACACCGGCAGCGGCGGCCTGCTGCTGCAAACGCAGCTGGTTCTTTGCTGCGAGCTGCTGCTGAAGCTGCGAGCGACGAACGTCCTTACGCTGAGCCAATGCTACATACAGCGGCTTGCCGGCAACCATGCGCTGGTTCATCTCAGTAACGGCCTTGGTAGCCTCCTCGGGCGAAGAGAAGCATACAAAACCGAAGCCCTTCGACTTGCCGTTGTCATCTGTCATGACTTTTGCGGACACGATAGTACCGAACTGGTTAAACTCCTCCTTGAGCTTCTCGTCGTCAATAGTGTCGTCAAGGTTCTTAATGTAGAGGTTGACACCCTGATACTTGTTGATCTTCTCCAAACGAGCCGCCTCGTACTGCTTGCGCAGCTCCTCCTCGCGCTCGTGCTTCTTCTGAGCCCGTCCCACGTACAGCTTCTTGCCACCCTTGGTCTCACTGTCGTTGAGCGCCTCAACAGCCTTAGCGGCCGACTCATGCGTCTCGAAGTTGACAAACCCGAAACCACGCGACTTGCCCTCGCTGTCGCGAGCAAGAGACGCCGACGTGATGGTACCAAAAGGCTCAAACATCTTGGTGAACTCCTCCTCGGTCATGTCAACGTCGAGGTTTTTGACGTACACGTTAGTGTAGACCAGCTTCATCTCCTCAGCCTTGGATTGACGATCCTCCTTTGCAATGTGCGGGCCGACGTAGACCTTCTTGTCGTTCAGCAGCATGCCATTGACATGCTTGATAGCAGACTCGGCGGCCTCGGGCGACTCGTAGTGCACGAAGCCGTAACCTCTCGACTCGCCGAACTCATCAGTGGCGATCTTGCAAGACAGGATGTGGCCGAAAGCGCTGAAGGTGTCGTGCAGCGCCTTGTTGTCAATGGCCGGGTCGAGGTTCTTGATGAAAATGTTGCCCGCGCCCGAGCGGCGCACCGACGGGTCACGCTGGGACCACATGATACGGCACGCACGGCCCTTGATGGGGCTGTAGTTGAGCTCCTCTAGCGCACGCTCCGAGTCGGCGGAGTTGTGGAAGTTGACGTAGGCATAACCCAGGGAGCGGCGGGTGACGGCGTCACGGCACACGCGGATGGACGCCACAGGACCAATTTGAGAAAAGATCTCAAAAAGCATGGCCTCGGTGACGCTGGGGTCAAGCTCGCCAACGTAGAGGCTCGTGTTGCCAGCCGACTCCTTCGAGCCCTCATCCTTGGACTCCTCCTTGGCGGCGCCCTCCTCGCCCTCAGCAGCCTGCGCCGAGGTGTCCTCGGCCTTCGTCTCGGTGGTCGCCTCAGTGCCCTGAGTGACCTCCTTGTTCTCCTCGCCCTTCTCCAGAGTCATCTTCTCGAGGGCCTTCTCGGCGGCGGCAACACCGGCGTCCGTCATCTTGTGGTGTGGTGGTTGAGTTTTTTGGGATATATTAGGAAGAAGTAAGCGAATACTTCTTGGTGAGTTTTTTTTTTTAGATTTTTTGTCTTATAAATCAAATCCTCGCAGAGGATTCAAGTGGTTGTGGTGTTGGATGTGGTGGTGGTTAGCAGCTACACGAAAGAAAAAAATTGTCACCGAAACTTTTCAGAAGAGTTGCACCTCCCGGCGTCCCGTTTGGGACTGCCCTAGCCCTGGCTGGGTACGGGTTGCCTCCCGACGCGCGATAGGGGGGCAAATTTCACAGAGCAAAGATGCCGCCAGACGGTAAATGGGCTACCAGGGCTGACTATCGCTGGCGGAGATTCCGGATGCCGACGTTCCTCCGCTGTCCTAGCCGCAAATCGGACAACACGGGAACATGAAGGCACTAGGCTCATGACCGGGTGTTGTGGGCTCATGACCCGTGTCCGTTGTGGGCTCATGACCAGCACGTGCACAGAGCCGTGCCGGTCCACACTTCACAATTAAACGCCAATACCGCCCTACAGAGCATCGGTGGCAGTCAGTTACAGACAACGCAGCTGGTGGCTGAGCAGTCAGACTCGAATGTCGGGCTCATGACCTGCAGCCGTTTCCTCGCGTACCAACCACCGAGGGCTCATGACCTGCGACGCTGACCTCGTGACCAAACACTAAGGGCTCACGACATGCAACGCGTGACCTCGTGAACCAAACACAAAGGCTCACGACCTACCTCTGGCGCTGAACGCCACGTACAACACCATGAGCCTGCAAAAGGATCCTATCAATTTGTATAGCGGGACCGACCTGAAAAACACGAGCGACGACCATGTTCCGCGGGTGTTCAAAGGTCTAGGCTACACCCAGGATCATACCCTCGTCGATGTCCGGCTCGGCCTCGGCTACGCGTCTGTGCTGATTGCGGCCGCCGCTGGCCTCTACGATTACAAGGTGGGGTTCTATCCAGCCTTCAACTACACATTGGTGGCGGTGGTGCTTTATACGCTGCTCCAGGGTGCGCTGTCATTGTGGATATGGGGCATCGAGCGCGGGACTGTCTACCAGGGCACGAAGGGCGGCAAGAAGATCAGCATTGCCACTGAGTCGCCAAAGCACTCGCCCCAGTACAAGGTGACTATCACCGTCACAGACACGGCATCCAAGCGCGAGATTTCTAAATCGACTGTGCAAGGACAGTTCAACCACTGGTTCAACCGAAATGGTTTCATAGCATATGACAAATTTGCGTCGTTTCTGGCGGACGCAATTGAGAAAAAGAACGAATGAATTGATTGTTACTGTCCAAATGTGTCCATGCCTCTATCAATGCCGGACCAACGGCGCAGGAACTCTGCTATCGAGACTGGCAAACCGCGCATAGCGGGCAACCAGGACGCGTACAAGGGCAGCGCGACGGATCCGGTCAAACCCTCTTCCATAGCATCAACGATGCGCTGCGCCAGTACGCCGGGGTCTAGTATTGGCGAAAAAAATGGGTGCTCCGCCTGTACTCCGCTGAACAGCTTCGTGCTCACATGCCCTGGTGTGACTATCAGCGTGTTGACGCCGGTCCCAGCTAGCTCTTGTGTCAGAGCATCATGAGCGACGATAAGACCAGCCTTCGAGCCAGCATAAGCTGACAACCGGCTCGGTCCGACGTAGCCAAGGACAGACGCCACATTGACGACGTAGCCTCTGCCATTCGAAATCATTGACGGAACGCATGCCTGAATCGTCCAGAAGGGTGCGATCAGATTGATTTGCATTATTCGTTCTGCCTTCTCACCAATCTCCCACATCTTCTCGTTGTGCGTAACGCCAGCGTTATTCACAAGTGCAGTGACTGACCCCAAATCCTTCGCCACATGTGTAACAGTGTCAAGTACCTCTGCGCGCGAGCTAACGTCGCATCGGTAGAAATGCGTATTGGGGAGATCCATGTCTAAACCATTGACGTCGACGCAGGCCACCTTGTAGCCCTTGGAGCCTAGGATGGCACACATGAGCTTCCCAATCCCCGATGCACCTCCGGTAACTAGGACGACGTCCTTTCGAGGGTCAAGTCTTGAGTGGGTTCTCACCTTGTATTTGTGGTTCAACCACACCAACAGATACAGCAGGTCAACACCAAGTGCCCCCATCATCGCAGCCCAGTACAGAGCCGCCGTACCGCTCAGCTGATGAGCCAGCAGGGGAAAAATCCACACATACAATGGATGGAAAAATGTCCGACCCAAAATGTCCACAACCGTGTCTATAGTCACCGCATTGTCAGATGCGATGACCGCAGGCAGCTCCTGCTCGCCGCCCATCGCTATGATGGAGGTACTCCAGAGTTCATGATTCGCAGGACATGGGTAGCTTCATCGTGGTAACCCTAACCCTGATTCATGAGGCCGAAGAGTATGGCGAAGTCCTTCGACACTTCGTCGAGCACCAATCTCCCCCTGTTTTTGCGATAGCCCAGCACAAGTTTGCACCCGCGGCAGCATCTTGCAACAGTATGTTGTTCATTATTCGTACACAATTCACAAGCCTATGAGGGACGATGAATCGTCGTCAGTCAGCTCGAACTCATTCCCTACTAGCTCAAGGAGCAACTGTCGTCCTTGAATCCAAGGGTGTGCCATGGCGAATTTGATCTGCCCTTCGTTACTATCCACCAGGCGAATGTCACGTCCTGTGATTACCTGCTTAAGCTTGCCACCCGTTTGCACGTCCCGGATCTCCACCACTTCATCATCACACGCTATCACGTATGCATGACCGTACACTATCTGGTACGCGACAGCACGGGCCTTGCACAGCCACCGAATGACGTCAGGGCGAGCCACGTTGCCGTTGTTGTCTATCCAGAGCGCAGCCTGAGCGTAGCACAGCAGCTGGAGATTTTGAGCCACCCGAAATATACCCACCGGCTTGCCAGTTTGTCGTAGCACTAGATCACCAGTGGCCATTCGGTGTTTCAAAAGGTCCGGAGGCGCCGCGGTCCCGTTTGGAAGCAGTGACAGAAGCCCGCTATTACTGGCTTTCTCAGTCTTATCGTTTGCAGCCTTTTCCATCATGGTCCCTATCGATGCGGAGTGTGGTATTATTGTAGGAGCTGCCATTAGTTCAACATTCATAGGGTAGACCTTGAACCCGGCCCGCTGCGAGTGCACCACGAGGTAGCTTGTGAATATTGAAACACCGATTGTATCAGGTGGAATCATTTTTTCCGACATGATCTCACGGAAGTATTCGGTGCTACCCACAACAGCGGATGGTGCGAATGGGACAAGGCTGCGTCGCTGCTGCGACCCTTTTGCTCTGACAGGCTCCATGACGTTCAGATAAGACTTTTGCAATGTGCTGCCCTTGTAAACAACTACAGTGCGGTCCTTGAGCTGACCGACGCGAAAGAACTGTACGTCGCGACTGCTCGAGAGGCGTGTCCCACGCGGTTGGCGATGCACAGCTGACTTAGACCCGAAGACCGTCAACACAGCATCGCAGTTGTAGTATAGCAATGCTTTGTCCGCCAGCACAACAATAACATTCAGGTAGTTGATGACATGGACCTGCGTGACCCGAGGCAGCTCGATGCATCGCTTCCAGAAATGCGGAGCGGAGTTGTCGCAGAGGTAAAGCCCATAATCGAGTCCAACTGCCGTGTACTCGCGACCGTCGCCATAAGTGAAGCTGAACGCGCAGTTGATTCGCGTTTTTGCCAACGGCCTTACTACCTCGGCGCCCTGGCGAGCTCTCTTCGCAGCATCCATTGTTGTAGATGAGCTCGAGAGTGCTCGGTCCAACGCCGTTGCGCCGTCAATAATGGGCCACAGCCTGGGTTGGTCGCCATCATCGTACGCAAATGCCAAATCTGACAACACCTTGAGCTTGAAAGGCTCGGCACGCAGCGCATACATCGCTGAGCTATACCTCTTCTTGACGGCCGCTATCCTCTCACACCACGCCCGTCGTGTGTCTGGCCGGGTCGTGTATAATGTATACGAGCGATCCATGCCAGCATGTTTGATGCGGAAGGGGTACAACAGCTCTTTCTCTGAGTTCAGAGCAGTGGTGGTTTTGATGATGCCATCGGCAGCACGACGTCCTCGTTTGTCCTCGCCTTCCCGGCGACGCTGCATGCTATCTGTAGATGTCACGGCCCCCGCAAGGTTCCCCAATCGCGACTGTGTAACAGGGTCCTCATCGAACGCCTCAATTATCAGTAAGTCGAGTGGAATTGGCGGCTTCGTCACCCAATAGAGTCGCGGCTGCGCGGCCTGCGCCTTGGTGAGGAGGAGAAAGTGGTCCAGGAGGATCAAATGCGTGTCGACAAAGTCCATTCCTCGCTCTCCGCGGCGCTTGACATCACCTCGCTTTATAAGTCGCCGCTTAGGATGTTCCAGGTTCAAGTCCATTGACGCTCCAGTTTGAAACTTGACTTCCTCTCGCAATTGAGCGAGTTCAATGAATTCCTGGCTTTCTGATGCTATCTCGTTGCATTTGCTTGCAGTCGCGTGGCACAAAGTCATTGCACGGTCTAACAAACGGTGTTCTGGACTGGCCGGGTCTGTGTGCTTTTTTATGGCATCGAGCAGCAGCTTATACCGTCCCAACCGTGGCAAGATGACATGAAAATAGTGTCCGTGCCGTTGCCGACCTGTGCGAGGATCCTCATCGACCCGTGACAGCCAAGCAGTGAATGCTCGTGATCCACTTTCCTTCTCACGCTTGACTCTGTGTTGGGCGAAATAAAAACGTTGTACGTATCGCACGTACAAAGGACCAGCCCTTTCAATCCACCGCAAAACTGTGTCTCCAATGCCATCCAGAAACGGGCCTTCTGCTTGCTGCTGGTACCGCAATGGCGTCAGAAGATGCGTTGTTTGACATGCAATAATATCGGGAACAAGTCCAAACATGTCCCGGTGAAACTCCTTCTGATCACTCATCACCGCAGGCACCTGTCGAGCCAGTGAGTCGCCATACACCGTCACCATGACCTCCAAACCCTGGAGGTACTGAATCTCACCCATGATGAGCTCATGGATTGCGTACTGCCTGTTCAGGGTCGTCTTGTCAATCTCACTGACATCGGAAATATTCCAATACGCCTCCCACTGCAGCTCCAGAGACGCTTGGCCGTTCAACAGTTGCGATGGAGGTCCAACGCTGTACTTAACGGGCAAAGTTCGCGAGCAAAATCGCGAGTAACATCGATACTGGAGCGTCGAGTCGTCTGTCACATATGGCTCCCATCGTGATGACTTTCGCGCCAGGGCCACGACACTTTCTGGCACGGCCGATGTCCCCTGGCTTAGTTTTCGCCGTGTCCTCTTCACTGGGTGATTAGGACTGTAACATCCATGTCCCGTCAACAACGGCAAGACACCGTTCAGAGGTGTCGCGGTCGTGTTTATCGCAGCAGTATCACCCTCAGGTGCCCGCATTACCACACCTCCAACACACAGGGCTTCAAGCGCACGATCCGCCAACTGCTCAGCTCGCACTGAATTGAGAGTCGGTAACATATGCGTGAAAAGTCCTGAGAGAGCTTGACGTAATTGTGAGCAGTCAAATTCCATTTCCACGCCATTGTGGGAGCTGAGAGTACGAAGCCACCCCTGAAGCCCACTCAGCGCCCAAGGCTCGCAGCACGCCGCATAGTCCTTTGTGCTGAGTCTTGTTGCGTCAAACCGTGGTTTAGTAACCGGAATAGTAGGCAGGTTCAGCTTCCGCATCAGAGCATTGGCGCTCTCACTGCTTTGTGCACTCGAACTCGCCGCCGACTCCGCCTTTCTTTGCTGGGACATATTCAGAAGGGCTTCAGCCTTTAGCTGCGAGAGGCGGCCCTCAGACGTTGATCGCGTCAGCTCCTGGAACGCTGGCGTCGACCGACCACGCATGTCGCCGTCATCTATGAACTTGGCATTGTCCACTGGCTCATCATCTTGCGGCATACTCCTGCGTTGCGGCCGTCTAGATCTCGGTTCATCATGCATGTCTATGGGGTAGGCGAATGACCCAGCAGCCGGTGAGTTTTCATATGGATCGTAAAGCCCATCTGTAGAGTGGCGCGGCGATGACCAGCCTCCCGCGCTGGAATCAGATCCTACACTATCATGTCTGTATATGTTATCGTCAGCATCGCCTCCTCTCGCGGCGTCCTCACCTTGATCAACAGCGAACGTTGAGGTTCCCAGCTCGCAGTTCACCGTGGGCATAGTTACTGCCTCTGACCTGTCGCCCGCCCAGCTTGACGTGTCGTCTGGCTCAAAGTCATTGCTGAATTTCAGAGGGGTACTCTCTGCTCGATATGGAGCATTGAAGGGTGGAGGTGGTGGAGGATACGAAGGTGCTTGTGGCTTTTCATAGCGCGGCGTGAGTCCATAGCTATCATAATACCCTTCCGGGGCTAGGCCGGTGTAATCATTCGTACGGTTGGACGAATCCGCAAATTCCGGGAACCAGGTTGCCGTGTCTGGCGGGGGAGACGTAATGCTCGGCGCATACCCATTGACTATGCTTGGGTTGTAGCAGATTTGGCCAAGAATTGGAGAGGCCACATTTGGAGGTTGAGACGACAGAATGCTGCCAGTTTCGCTGACACTTGGGTCTGATGCCATCGGTGGCGCCAATGGGAGGTCCAAATAAGGAGATGATGAGCGCAGTGACTCGTTTTCCGGGTCCCAGGAACCACTGGGTGGCAACGGCGGCGGTCGGAGGTGCGTCGGAGGGTCGCGCGGTCCCATGGGATGATTTGTAGGCCGCGCCACTGGTCCAGGGGTAGGAAGGTATGGGCGCGTAGATGGCTGGACAGAAGTATCGGTGGGCAGTAGCTTGGGGGGTAAGGGTGGAGGTACACCTGACGCAGCCGAGCCAGGCGAGAGGAAGGTGGACAAGTCGTTGGAGACGGTGCCTCCGATCTGCGATACCGGTTGGGCCACACCGGATGACGCGTCGGGATATCCGTCGTAGTAGTTGGACGTGCTCTGGCTGAAACCCACCTTATACTGCAGCGGCCCTGGGTCCTGGGCGGGCCATTGGCCGTTGTGGGGCCAGGGTGCACCGTATGGGCCAGAGGCTTCGGGTGCCACTGGCGCCATCGGCCCGTAGGGCGGATATACACCCATATGGGGGTTTGGCTGGTATTCATGGGACGGCTGCTGCTGGGACCAGCCGGCTGGTTGCTGGGGCGCGTGTTGCTGCGGTAGAGGCTCACTGTACCAACCGTTGGGCCCTAGCTGAGGATCAGGCTGCCAGTACGTCCGGTAGTCGCCATTCTCGCCGCCGGCCGGACCGCTTCCTGAGCCAGCGCCGGCCCATCCATGGCTGTGCATCGCGGCTGGCCGGTCTACTGTCGCTCCTCTGTGGGTTCCACTAGGCCAAGCTGCGTCTGGCCCACGCTCGCAGAAACACGACGAACTCACTTGTCACGTCGCTGGCCAGTGCTGCCTCTCAGTTCGACATGACAGCCTGGATTTTGTCGCGCCGCTTCCGAGGCTCAGTAGGTGTGATTTAAGCCCACGACCCTGCAGAGCCGCAGGACATGATGAGGCGCACGTTCATAATAACATATACGGGTGTGTACTTTACAATCTATTCTTTGTGACGGCGAAGCAGCTCTTCGAGCTTTGTCTCGAGCGACTCTATGCGCTGATTCTTCGCGCGCACTTCCGACACCAGACTCTCGACCAGCGACGTTAGTCTGCTAATGGACGCGTGAACGCTGCTCTCGACACCATGGGCCTGCACCGACGACGCCATGCTAGGGGCCGGCGTAGCCAGTCCCGGCGTGTCGGCCTTCGAGGCATTCGCGGACGTATCCCATCGCGACGACCCTGTCGACGAAACCCCAGTCTCCTCTCGCTTGCGCGCCGCCTCCGAGATCTTGTGGTCAACGCCGTCCAGAACCGACTCCTTTACGTCATCAGTTCTCTTCGCGGTGGCCCGCATCTCCTGCTTGACCTCCGGCAGGTCGTCCCATTGTGAGGATTCTTCCTCAGCCTGCGAAGGATCCTCCTCGTCTGCATCACGCGCCTTCTTTAGCATCCCGTCCACTTCCGCACCGCTCAGCGCCTCGTCTAGGTCCTTCTTCGGACCAACAAACTCGCGCTGCGGCGTCGCAGAAGATGTTTCATTCCTGGTGTCGTTGGCTACCTTTGGTTCCGCTCGGGCAGCAGTCGTCTTGGGGGTGGAGGTGCCCGACGACGCGTTCGTCTCCTTCGCGCCAGCCAAGCTGGTCTGCGACGGCTGCTGCTTCAGCTTCTGCGGTGACGACGGCTGCGACGCCGGCGCCATGTGGGATTGAGGCGTGGTACCTTCGAAGACAGCTTCCAGCGAGATCACCTTAGGCTGTGAGTTCTCGCCATTGAACCACTGCTCAGCAGACAGGGAGGGCTCGCCTGCCAGTGCGTCAGGATAGATGTCCGACTGGAACGTTTCAGCCCGGCGCGGTACAATAAAGCTGATCGGCTCGACCAACGTGTCGTTTATGGTTTTGTAAGCCCTAACAACTTCGTTGTCGTGCACTGAAACTGCGCGCTTCGGTGCCATAGCCAACCCGCGCTGAGGCTGGCTCGAGTGATACTCGCTGAGCTCAAACAGCTCGTCGTTGTCCACCTCGAAGTAGCGGATGTTGCCATCGCCCTTACCAGCCAGGAATAAGATGTGGGTCCCCTCGTCATAGAACGGCATCACCACACCGGCCGACGAATCCAGAGTCTGGAACCCCTTTATCGGCCCGGCTGCAATGTCTGCAGTGTCCCAGAGCGCCACTTGGCGATCGCTGAGTCGCGAAAACCCGGTGGTGGCAATCCGATTCGTGTCGCCCAGCCAGGCAACACGCGAGTTCTTCGCGCCGGTGTGCCCCGGGCCCTCTGAGACGATCTCGTTCGCCCGGGCGTCCCAGATCCGGATCTTCTTGTCGCGTGAGGTCGTTGCTAGCAGCGAGCCATTGTAGTTCCACGCAAAAGACGTGATAAGGTCCTTCTGCTGAAGGGTGATGGCAGCCTTTCCAGCCTCAACATCCCAGATCTTGACGCTGTAGTCGGCCGAGCTAGACGCGAGCACGCCAGCCGCCACCGGATGCCAGATCACATGGCCCACCTTTCGGTTGTGGCCGGTCATCTTCTTGAGGGGACTGACGTCCTTGATCTCCTCTGGGTCTTCAAACCTCAAGGTATAGTCGTCGGGAACCCGCCAGATGCCGATTTTGCCGTCGTCAGAGGCCGAGGCCACGACATTGTCGTCGAAGGGATTCCAGTCTGTGTCGAGAACGGGGCCCGTGTGGCCTCGAAAGAGCGGAATTTGGTCAGGGAGCTTGCCTCTTTCCGAGAGTGGAATTACAGCAAAGGCGCCGCCGCCGGAAGCATCCCAGTTGACCGAGAGAAACTTGGGGTTGGCCTTGACGATGTTGGAGTCCCACGCATTGGAAGTCACACGAATGTTGTCGTAACACTGCTCCCGTTTGGTGGGTTGGCCGTAGACGTGCCGGTACTTGCTGGCTCTCACAAACCGGCCACTCATGTTTGGCTCGCGGTTGTCGTTGCTGTTTCTGTGGTTCCCAATGTCTGGCGTGGCAGGCCCGCTGCTGACCAGCCTGTCTTAGGTGTCGTCTGCGAGGTTACCTTAACCTCAGCCAAACTGGTTGGCGCTGCTGCAACCTAGGTCACGTGACAATGCCAGATCCAAACGATGCGGCTCAAGCTTCCCAAAGAGGCGATATATCGCGTCTGATATACGCGGGGGCGACAGGATTTCATTACTTGCTACCCGGGACCTGGACGAAGAGACCCCTGTCGCAACGGTCTGACAGATTCAATTGACCTTCGGACACAAATCGTCGGCATCCCAAACCCTCTGGTCGTCTGCATTTATATCAGGTCCCTCCACCTCCCGCTCAGACACCATCCGACATGACTCTAACCACTATCAGTCCCATCGACAGCAAGCCCATCATCGAGACTCCCGAGGCAACCTGGGATGAGCTCAATGGCCAGATCCTACCAGCAGCTCGCGAGGCTCAGCGCAAATGGCACCGGGACTATGCACTGGACAAGCGCAAAGCAATCGTGACAAGGTTCCTTGAACTGCTCGTAGAGCAACCTCGTATGGGTGAGTTGGCACGCGGCATCACTAAGCAGATGGGCCGTCCAGTGGCGTTTTGTGAAGTGGAGCTCAAGACCGCAAAGCTCAGAGGCGACTTCCTAGTGTCGGCCGCCGAGACGGCTCTCCGCAATGTTCCAGCCAACGCAACGGGCGAGGGGCAGATCGGCTTCGAGGGCCAATTCAAAAAGTATTTGTCGCGCGAGCCTCTGGGGGTCGTGCTCATCATTTTCCCTTGGAACTACCCGTATCTCTGTCTCGTCAATGGTCTAGTGCCGGCCTTGCTCAGTGGCAACGCTGTGCTCATCAAGCCCTCGCCACAAACGCCCGAGGTTGCGAACGTCGTCGTTGATCTGCTTAAGCGGGCTGGCCTTCCCACAGGGGTGGTGTCCGCTGTCCATACCGGAGACAACGCACTTGTCGAGAAGTTGATCCAACATCAGGCAGTGGGCGGTGTGGCTTTCACGGGATCTGTGGCTGGCGGCCTTGCAGTTCAGAAGGCTGCGGCTGGCCGAACGATCCCCGTGGCGCTCGAATTGGGGGGCAACGATCCAGCTTATGTCCGAGCCGACATCGCGGACGTTAAGGCAACTGCTGCTGACATCGTCGATGGCTGTGTCTTCAACTCTGGTCAGTCTTGCTGTGCCATTGAACGCGTTTACGTGCACTCCAAGATCTACGACAGTTTTGTGAAGGAGGTAGTGGACTGCGTCAACTCCTACGTTGTGGGAGACCCTTTCGATGAGAAGACACAGGTTGGGCCCCTAGTCAGCGAGCGAAGCGCCGACAACGTCCGTGCCCAGATTGCGGATGCTGTCAAACGTGGCGCCACAGCACAAATCTCCGAGAACCAGTTCAGCGCAGCAGAGTCGCTCAACAAGACATTCGTGGGCCCTCAAGTCCTGACAGACCTTGATCCCCAGTCTCGTGTACTACGCGAAGAGACATTTGGGCCGGTTATCCCGATCGTGCGCGTGGAAAGCGACGAGGAGGCAGTCGCGCTGATGAACGACTCGGAATTCGGGCTTACAGCCAGCGTCTGGACTGCGGACCTGACCCGTGGAGAGCAGCTGGGTAATGAGCTAGAGGCCGGCACTGTCTTTGTGAACCGGGCGGACTATCCCGACCCCGCCCTCGCGTGGACAGGCTGGAAGGACTCTGGACGCGGTGTCTCGCTCTCGAAATTTGGGTTTGACTTTTACACAAAGCTCAAGTCGCACCATGTGAAGCGTCTGTAAGACGGGACAGGGTTCCCCGCATCAAATTAGAAACGCCAATGGCCCTTAAATATAGGCCCCGTGTAACAATGTTTAGTGCCCTCGCGCCACGCCGGAGATTGAATGGGGCTGAAAGAGTGCCGACGGCCCGCTGGTGGCGATCTTTTTAATATAATTGTCCACGACGGGGCCCGGAGTGTGAAGGCATTGGTGGTCTGCAGGTCCCGTCAAATGTCACGACCGCTGGTATCTCATGAGGTTCCGGCCAGCTGGCGCACCGGTCCCCATTCAGGGCACTGCTGACGCCCCCACGCGGCCAGATCGCTGCACTATGAGAGCCGTTCCGTGGGTTTATGGCGTGTAATGGGCTGCAGCCACAGTGTAAAAAACGACCAAACCGTCGCGGGTCTCAGACAGGCGTTCGGGGCACCGGATTACCTCGTGCCGAGACAGAATCACCATAGACTGGGTCTTGTTGGCCTATGAGATTGCTTGCTCCGCCTCTATCAGAGACAGGCAGAGCTCGGCTTTTGACACCACCAGCCACAGCCGGGGCTGGTATGCAGGTGCAGTATTTCACCATTGCAACGTGCGATCTCGTCATTTTTACTGTGGCTGATGGCAGGGGCACTGTCTGACTAAAGGTGCGGCAAGGCGAAGGTTCTGAAAGGTATATAAGACAACGACTAGGCTCCGCCGCCAACGGATTCAACTTCAATATCAGCGAGAAAACTAAAATGGTCACCAATCAGCCCCCCTCTGGCACTCTCCGCCTCGGCAGCATCGCCCCCAACTTTCAGGCCGAGACCTCGAATGGTCCCATTGACTTCCATGAGTTCATCGGCGACAACTGGGTTGTGCTGTTTTCGCACCCCGACGACTTCACCCCGGTCTGCACCACTGAACTCGGCGCATTCGCAAAGCTCGAGCCCGAGTTTGCCAAGCGCGGCGTCAAGCTCATCGGCCTGAGTGCTAACGAGGTTGATTCGCACCACCGCTGGATCAAGGACATCGACGAGGTGACGGGTTCGAACCTCAAGTTCCCCATCATTGCCGACCCCTCGCGCAAGGTGGCACACCTCTACGACATGGTGGACTACCAGGACACCACCAACGTCGACAAGGCCGGCATTGCCTTCACCATCCGCTCCGTGTTCATCATCGACCCCAAAAAGACTATCCGTCTCATCCTCAGTTATCCTGCCTCGACTGGCCGCAACACTGCCGAGGTGCTTCGCGTCATCGACTCCCTGCAGACCGGCGACAAGCATCGCGTCACCACCCCTATCAACTGGGTTCCTGGCGACGATGTGATCGTGCACCCCTCGGTGTCGAACGACGAGGCAAAAACGCTGTTTCCTAAGTTCAAAATCATCAAGCCTTACCTGCGTCTGACGCCGCTTGATCTCAACGGCAAGTCGGCCTAGTTTATGAATAACGAATGAACTTTGCTAAACAAAACATGTAACTGGTGCCCCTTCTACCCTTGCTCCCACCCTCACACTGTCATGGCCCCTCCTCACTTGCCTCCTCTCTGACTTCGAAATGGCCTCGCCTCGCCACAACTGCTGAGCGATGCCGTGTCACGTGAACGCGTCACGTCACGTGAGGCCCATGACCTGTCAATGTGGCACGGTGAGGTACATGACCTGTAAAGTCGCGTGCGAGTGCGAAACTTCAGACATCCGGCTCGCGAGCCAGCTGCCGTTTATGACCAGCCTGGAGGAGATCACAGCGCTGGTGGCGCAGAGCCAGGACCATGTAGACGATAGCGATCTCCAGATGCGGGCTCTACGGAGCTCGCTGCAATACCTGAGCGACCTTCCTCAAGAGACGTCGCATTGGTTCTGCGATCCAGATCACCTGCCCCTAGCAGTCAAATCGTTACAACTGTTCGCGTTTCCGTCGAGCACAGAGCATCTCAAGATGTACCAGGTGCTGCTCGCTGGCCAGCTGGAGCGGTGTCACAACTGCTGTCACGTGTATCACCTTGAGAAGTTCAACCTCCGCGACGCCATGGAGTCGCGGTACGAGCAAGAGGCGGTGGAAGAGTTCTTCACAAAGATCTTTGATTGGGACTACAACCGACTGTCTGCCTCTCTCAAGGCTGCGCACGACTTCTGTGATGCACATCCAGAGGCAGTCATCGCTGATATCAAACCGTGGTTGGTGCCCATATACGAGTGTTTGTGCCAACCATCATTGCTGGTGAAGGACGTCCTGACACATTTCAAAGCTGTGTTCACACAATTGCAACGCAATGGCAGCGCCTTCAAAGTCTCTAGCGGCGTTCTCCCTGGCTTTTTCTACATGTTGTTCAGCGAAGTGCCTGAATTCCATGAGTGGGGCAAGCGAACTCTTCTTGTCACGCTCAAGGACAAGATTACTGAGGACTCTTTCGACGCCAGCGTTCAAAGCATCTTCCAGTCCCTCGTCAAAGATGCATTCGCTCATCTCCTCGATCAAGCATTCTTGTCGCGGTTTTGGCACAATATGGCAATCGTATTCAGAGCCATAGCAGACCGTAGAGTATTAACGCACCGACTCACGGGCTCCAACAATGATGTGCTGAAGTTTCTCGTGCACAATATCAATTCATTCCCAACGGAGGCCCTTCCCAACATCTTGGTCGCCTTGGCGTCAGCTCTCAGCGTACTCAAAAACGAGTTCTGGACTCTCGTCGCACCATACATACCACAGAACCTCACGGATGCGATTCTTGGCAATCGTCACCTCCCTGACTGCCTAGAGAGGGATTCGGACACCACTGACGCCGCCCTTGGCTGGATCTTGCCTTATGTGGAGAGCCTCACAGATACTAACAGGCAAAAAGCCGGCGTATCAATCGTGTCATATCTTCTGGGGCGCTACGCAAGCCATAGTTCAAGGACTGAAGCTCGAAACAAGGTGATCAAAGTGTCTCTCAAAGCTTTGGCTTTATGCCTCGCTTTACCAGACATCGAGGATTTTCGGGCCGACACATCAGTGGCGCGCATGTTGCGTATAGAGGCGCGAAACCTCTGCGAGACTCATGCGGCGGTTCTTGTTGACAGCCTCTTCTCCATCGATACTGAAGTCGCTGGAGCGGCGGAAGCTGCAGTTGGAGCAGCGCTCAACTATGATACCTTGAATCTACTATTCGACTGTCTGGCGTTGAATACTCACAAGATAGGATCTGTTTCATCATTGACACCATATGCACAACTTTGGGGAGTGATACAAAGTAAGGCAGTCTCCCCGGTGGCTTCAGTCGGGCCGGCAGGGAGCCCGCAGAAAGCTGGCCGGTTGGGCTCGCAGCAGGCCACTTCCGGTCAGCTGAGTGGCCGCGAGACAGTCGTCCGCCTCCTACAATGTGTACTGCGCGGTATTCGGTTTGCCGGGTTGCTCGACCAGCCTTTACCGGCCAAAAATGTGCCAAGCGATGAGGAGTCCGTTCGCACCAGATACCTTCAAACCTTCAACAAGTATGCTGGGTCCGCTGCATTGATTCTCAACGACGCTGCAGACAATACGAGCGATAATGAGGACTTGCGAACATTGTTGAAGGAAGATGCAAGCATGGCAGCAGTCGTTACAGGCCTGTTCTCGCGGAACTTTGAGCTAGGTCAGGCTTTCGGTGACCTGGTTCGCCAGGCCTATGAGGTAGAAGGCCGTATGGAGGGTCTGCGCGCACTGCTACAACATGACTTCAAAGTGGCATTGGGTGGTTTCAATGTTGCGCTTCGAGACGTCGTACGAGTAGGTGTGTGGGGCCCATTTCCGAAGCTACTCAAAGTTGCGATAGACCTCGACTACGTGCTCTTCAGCCCTAACCAGGGTGTACTCGATGGCAACACGAGTGCGAAGACCGACTCCCAACCGGAGCTCCAAGAATACTGGCGTGTGAGCTGGAGCATGTTGCGGGACGCATTTTACAAAAGTGTTGAATGGGCATCGCACTACAATCCTGCTGTTATGATTGAGTTCATGCGCGACTGTATTGACTACAGTGGCAAGCTCATTAGTGACTTTCGTATCCTCTCTTCGGAACTTGCGAATCTCGACCACAGCGTCAGTCAACAACTACTCAAGTGTGTCTACGGAGCGCTACAGAGCATGACGCGAATGCTCCGCCTAAAGGACCAAGAGCTGCGCTTCTCGTGCTTGCAAAACATGTTTGCAGCACTCCGGCTGCTCCGTCAGTTTGATGTTGAAATGTCACAGGACCTCCTGGATACATTCGTCAAATTGGCTGGGAAAGAGAAGGGCTACGAAAACCATTTGTCCGATGAGGAATGCACTGATCTGCTCCTCAATACCGGCCAATTCTCGGATGAACGTATCTCTGAAATTATTGCGTCGCAACCAAAGAAGAGAAGACAGCGAGAGCAGGAGGAGCGTCTTTCTCGGCTCCAAGTGCAACGCTCGGACGAAGTGAAGATTGTCGACGTACCAACCGGTGCGGCAAAACCTACACTGGCCACCTCTGGGCGTGGCAAGGGAACTCTGGCAGGATGGGTGACATACACGGACAAGCCACAGGTACCTGTCATTCCGCGCACCCTTGAACAGATTGCGAAACGTGATGAGACCAAACCGCTCAGTCGCATGGATGTGGTGAAGGCTGAAATGGCTGAACGACGGCAAAAGCTGCCCCATGTTGCGCAAGCGGCGAAAAAAGCGGCATCTGCCACTCCTGTGACGATCCACCCGGCGCGGCCTGCGGGGTTCAACTCCAAACCAACACAGCAGACTGGCACGGGTTTGCAGGCTGCCGCCGCAGGACTCAAGGCAAGCCGCGAAAGGCAGCAGTTATCGCGATCGGCGACACCAGTGCCAGCAACTGATTCCGAGTCTGAATCCAGCGACGAGGATGGGTTATTTGCAGTCAAGAAGACAAAAGCTGCTCCTATCGCAGCAACAAAGAGTACGCCACGCTTGACCTCGTCTGTGTCTGGTTTGCTGGCTCGGCGCCGCCAGACGAGGCAGACTCTATCTCAGAAAGAGCTGGCCGAGCGCAATATGCGTGCGCGTCTTCACATTGACATGAACCCATTGTACAAGATTGTATGTTCATGGGACTATCACCATGAAGGCGACTATCCCTCTGTGAGGGAACAGGAATATTTCCCTGTCAAAGACGTGTTCGGTTCAGCAGAAGACTATGCACGCACATTTCAACCACTTCTGATGCTCGAATGTTGGCAGGGCATTATTCGCTCGCGTGAGGAGGCTTCCGAGAAGCCATTTCGATTGGTAGTTGGCAACAGGGTGATGTGCGACGAGTTTCTAGACGTCTATGCTACTGTCCAAATGGCCGTCTTTAACGACATCCGCCTCAACGATTCTGATCTGGTTGTCGTGTCGTTTCATGATAAAAATGCTCGGGAGGCTATGCGGCCCGCCCAAGACGTACCCTGCTGTATTGCAAAGGTTCGCGAGGTGAAGCACGCGAACGCGGGGAACGTTGATCTCGTGCTCCGAACATTTGAACCTCGAGCGATGCTTCCCCATCTCACCATTCGGACAGAGCTTCATGGAATGCGCGTCATGAGGTGAGTCCAACAGTTCTAGTTTGGTTAAGCGCTAACACAGTATGACTACAATCGAACGAGAATACGGGTCATTGCGAGGCCTGCCATATTATGATCTCTGTGATCAAATCGTGAAGGCGAAGATCCCCAATGCCCCTGAGGTCAATCCTGGGACCACTCGCAACGTGATGGATACGTATGGCCTGAACGAATCGCAGGCCGCAGCGATCCTGGGTGCTCTTGGCACAGATGGGTTCTCGCTGATTCAAGGTCCGCCAGGAACTGGCAAAACGAAAACAATTCTCGGTATTGTGGGCATGTTCTTGAAGCCCGCTGCGAATGCTGTGTCCATGGATGCAACGAGTACTTCTACATCAGGGCATCACAAGCGCATTCTTATCTGTGCTCCGTCTAACGCTGCGGTCGATGAACTGGTGTTGCGGCTGAAGCTGGAACTTCGTGCTGCGGACGGAGAGACGTTCAAACCGAAAGTAGTTCGCCTTGGTCGAAGCGAAGCCATCAATGCTCAGGTTAAGGAGCTCACCCTTGAGGAGCAAGTCGACGCTGCGCTCATGGGCGCAGAACAAGAGGCGGTGACAAAGAGTGATGGATCACTGCGTTCAGAGCACACCAAGGTGTTGGAGCGTCGCAATAGCGTAAGGACCCGGATCCAGACTGCAGGTACTGCAGAGGATTCTGAGCAGCGGCTCACTGCGGATGAGTATACTGAGCTGGAAACTGAGCTGTTCCAGCTGAACAAGAAGCTCCGTGAGCTGGGTCGGCAACTGGACGCTCAGCGAGAACATATGGCTGAGGCCGTGCGAAAGCGCGACATCAACCGTCGTCAAACTCAGAGCCGTATTCTGCACAGTGCACACATCATCTGCGCAACTTTGAGTGGATCTGCTCACGACGTGATGATTGCTCAGAAACTGACGTTCGACACCGTTATTGTGGATGAGGCCGCACAGTGCATCGAACTGAGTGCGCTGATCCCGCTCAAGTATGGCTGCACACGATGTATCATGGTGGGCGATCCAAACCAGCTTCCGCCCACCGTGCTCTCCCAAGAGGCGGCGAAATCTCTCAATTACGAGCAATCTTTGTTCGTACGTCTTCAAAAGCGCAACGGTGCTGCTGTTCACTTGCTGAATGTGCAGTACCGAATGCACCCTGATATCTCTCAGTTCCCCTCTCGGCAGTTTTACAAAGGTCGGTTGGTTGACGGACCGGACATGGCGGCTCTGACGAAGCGTGATTGGCACCGCTATAACATATTCGGACCTTATAGGTTCTTTGACGTTACGGGCCGCGAAGAAAAGAGCGATCGCACTCAATCACTGTTCAACCGACAGGAGATCACCATCGCAATGGAGCTTTATCAAGCCCTGCTCAATGCCTTTCCTCAGGAGACCTTTCAGGGTCGTATTGGTGTGATTTCGCCTTACAAGCAGCAAGTTATCGCTCTGCGGAGGGAATTCCGCAAAAAGTACGGCGACCAGGTTTTTTCGGACATCGACTTCAACTCCATTGATGGCTTCCAGGGTCAGGAAAAGGAGATCATCATTCTTTCATGCGTTCGCGGCACCCAGGGTGACGCTACTCGCGGTATTGGGTTCCTCAGCGATACTCGTCGTATGAATGTGGCTCTTACCCGAGCGAAGTCCTCGCTCTGGGTGCTCGGCAACCAAAAACATCTCCGCCAGAACAAAATATGGGATTCACTTATCGCAAACGCTTTGGAACGTGGTATCGTGACTCGTGCTGACCGCGGTTTTACCCGTTCTGCTCTCAGCCGCAACAGTGGCGCTGACCGCATTAAAGAGATCGAAGACACACTCTCAACTCCATCTGCGACTACCACTGCGATAGCGACCCCAGATTCAGCTGCAGAAGCGTCTGATTTCGCAATTCAGCAACAGCAAAGCACTCGGAAGCCGAGCGCCACTCATGATGAACCTGTGGCCGTTTACAAAGGCACTTTGAAGGGTCCCTCTGATGGCACACCGAAACAACCATTAGAAAAGCCTACTGCCAAGTCCAAGCGACCTGAGATGACGGCACGAAGCGCGCCACCGTCGCAGCCAAGCTGTCGATCGAAGCCCGCTGGCGGCTCGTCCGCCAATGCATCTAGGCGGGTCCCAGAGAAGCCATCAGGCGGCTCCTCAGTTCCAGTTCAGCGCGACGACTCGGTTGTGCCTACAGGCCGCAAGAAGAAGTCGAATAACCCCTTCCTCATATCGCGCAAACCGCCGCCTAAACGTCCCGCATCAGGCGATGGACCACCACCCAAAAGGATTGCTAGTGGCAACGTACAACCTTCGAACAGTGGCACACTGGGCGGTTTGCCAAGACCTAGCAACTCGGGTGCCATGCCAGTGCCGACGAAGAGTGGTGCCATCCCTATCGCCATCCCAGGCGCAAATTCACGCCCGCCAGTAGTTATGCCGCAGCCCACGAGTTCCTATTCATCTGGTCCCCAACCAAGCCAAAGGCCTATGGCCATCCCTAAACCCACAAGTTCTTTCAGCATGTCCCCGAACGGAGGACTTTCTAACTACGGGCGTGCGCCCGCACGATACGAAGATGATTTGTCCTACGGTGGCAAACAACAAAATGATCCCCAACCGCGCAAAAAGAAGAAGAGGTCCGCAGACCCCTTCATCCGCAAGCGACGCTAGCATTACACCCATGTGTACATTACGTTAGACTCATCATTACTGTACATATCGGCCCGATCAGGTCATGTTCTTGCCGTGTCACCTACTCTGTAACCCCTGGCTATGCCGCCTCTGCCTTCTTCCAGGACCGCCCCCTCAGGATCCCCTTCGCTCTCCCACTCACTACCCAGACCGCGCCATTCCCGCTTGTTATGCAGAAATTCTGCTGAGGTCGAGACTGTGTTCCGAACAGCCAGAGAACCCAGTGTCCTTGTAGCAAGAGCTTGTTCGCTATCGTCGCCTTCGGCTTCAATCGCAATATGCTGGACCCTTCGTAATGGCCTGGACGTTGTCACGTATTTGCCGCTTACAGGATCAAACTCCGGTGCATCAGACTCCCCAGGAGTATTTGTTCCCGCGCTATGGACTCCATTCGTACTGTCCGCGGCCTCGTTGACATCGTCGTCGTCAGCATCCAGACGAAGGGTCTCATCAAAATCAGTAATCCACTTGCCCTCCCACGTAACCTCAGGAGCAAGCGCGAGTTTCAACTCATAAGGCGTTATGATTGGCTTGTAGTAATCGTCACAGTCGACGATTATACCGCCCTCTCCGCATCCCAGCACGACCCAAACATCGACCACCTCAAAGTTAGCCAGCTTAGCCACATTCGGCTTGCCCACTACGAAAGTGTAGTGTTTCTTGCCGGCGTCCGCGACCCACTGCTTCACTTTCTTCACAACATCTTTTGTCCGACTCAGTGAGAGCGTGTTGACTAGAATCCCGACAGTGGCGGCCGAGCGTGCCTGCATCATGTAACGGTAACGCTTCGTGATTGCAGTGCGAGGCTTCTCGACGCGGTAAGTTGACGGATCGAATGTCCGCACTCCAGCTGCCAGTGTGCTCAAGTGGAGCAGCAAACTTTTGGATGGATTTGAGCTCACATACACAATCGTACACTCAGACAGCGGCTGTGCGAGTGGCGCGTTTGTCCGGTTGGGCAGATCAGAACACTGGTACGTTTGAGGCTCTGGGATGACGACCACTCTTTGCTGGTTTGCCTTCTTTTCACTGCAGGTGAACTCAGGATCTTTGTCGCCTTTGCACCCGCCACAGCACGACGCCGGCTCACTTGGAACGTTCACGACGCAGCGAATGGCAGTGGCGGTTGCTCCAACAGCTGCTGCCAAAGCCCCTACACAGTGGTCGTAGGAGCTATCAGCGGCTATCACAATAGGTCCTTCATCGCACGCATCGCGTAGAGCCTCGGCTGCTCGATCAATGTCCATCGTAGCCCCTCCAAGAATGTATACCACAGGCAGCGAGCGAGTGCGGTTCAGACATGTCGGGCCAAAGTGCACGACGACGTCGGCCGCAACGTGCTCCGCAGCCACCTCATCGACGCAACACGGCGAATAGCTTGTGTCTGCTAGGACGTACACCTTGGCTGTTGGGAGGGCCTCCTCGAAGAGCGCCGCCACCACCGTGGCGTCCGGCATCAAGTCATCTGGGAACTGAAGGGCCACAGTCTTGTACTGGTGCAGATGCTCCACTGCGTCGTCCACGCAGTACCAGGCTCTGGCCTCAGCCGGCGACAGCGACGGCCGCGCAGCCTCGGTGGTTGCCTGGAACTCGTCGTATGTCTCCGACGAGAGTACCGGAGCCGTGCTCATGGTCAATATGGAGATGGTCTGATGGAAGTTCCAGGGGCTTGCATGTGGCCTGTTTTGGTCACGGACTGATGCAAGATTAGATTATCCGCATTGGGAAGTCATGGTTGCCACTAGAACACGACGACGGGACCCGTCACTCCGCAACGAGGCGGTAAGACCTCCACCGACACAGTACCGCCTACAATAGATCGATACACACAGCCGTTAAAAACGCACAGCAAATTTCTAAATAAATATATCTATTGGGCTTTCTGTTGCTCTGCGCGCTGTTTGAGGAATTGGGCAAAGCGTGACGACTCGTGGATGCCGCATTCTGTCTTGTTCTGGCCCTTCCATCGTCCAGCGCGCTCGTCCTCGCCTTCTGCTACTGGCACAGTGCTGTGGAAGTCACCTACACTTTTGTAGCCCTGGTCCAGGAGCGAGTTGTAAGGCACATCGTTCGCGTCGATATAGTCCTTCACCTGCTGGAAACTCCAGTTGGCGAGAGGATTGATCTTGATGAGCCCGGTCTCGGCCTCGATCTCAATTATAGGAATGTTGCCGCGCTTGCCACCTTGGCTCTTCCGCCGTCCTGTCAATGCTGCCGCAATTCCAAGCTCACGGTATGCCCTGTTGACCGGCTCCACCTTCACTAGATAGTCGTACAGAGTGTCATTCGTCTCCCATAACCTCTCTCCATACTGCGTCTCGAACTCCTGTCTTGTCGATGCGCCGTCCGGCTTGTATACATGGAGCCGTGCTGACGGGTACCGTGCCTGAATCCGCCGGACGAGGTCTAGTGTCTCATCAAAGTGGTACAGGGTGTCTACAAACACCAGGTCAATGGGGTGTTGTTCTGGCCACAGCTTGGATATCATGTCTATGGTGACTAGGCCTGTGAGGCCAAACGCGGTGGTTTGGAACAGGCCCGGAATCGACACATAGGCCCACTCGAGAATTTGCTGGGGCTCCAACCGCGCCAGCTGCCGGTTCAAGTGAGCCAGCTGCTTGCTGGTGAATACCACTGGGGCCTCCTCGTCGCTGCTGGACGGGCTGGATGTTGGTGAAGACGGAATGAGCGGCATTCCTGTTCTGACGACAATCTAAGGGGTTGTACCAACGGTGCTCCAGCCTCTTTTATCCTTCTTTTTATGCTCATGACCCCACCAGGAGTGAATTTGTAATGTTTGCCACGAAACGTCTGAAACGAGCGACAACACTGGTAATTAAGGCAAACAAGTACTGCAACCGCCCGCAATAGTCAACGCTACAATGGAAGAATCGTTCCTCGACGCTTACTCAGGATCGAAGTCAGTCAGTGGCCCGCGGGGGCGTTTTGCAATTGCACAATCGGATTGCGTGCTTGTCACGTGACCCCTCGAAGACTTGCTTCGAGGAAACCTAATCGGTGCGTCTATGACTGTCGGTTTGGACGCAGAGCGGAAAAGAAAAAAGTTTGGGTTTGATGACAGTTGCGAGCGAGTTTTCCTCGAGGAAACGGGGGTTGCTATGCGTTCTCGTCCGAGGTGTCCGAAGAGAGTCCTCTGTGTTAGGGGTTGTTGCTGGCAGGATGACTGCTTCCTTGATGCAAATTGTTCGCCGCTTTTAACGGCGCCCACGAAATGCGCGTTTTATTGGCGGCCTCCGCGTCGGAGGCCCGCCCTGACACTTGACAGGGGGCATTAAGCAGCACGCCATAGTCAGCTGACGACGAGCATAGGGGGTAGCGCTGCAAGCCTCGTGCATGGAGGCTAGCGCCGCACGACGCATGCGGCGCAGCGGAAATGCGCGCGGCACGTGCTTGAGGTGCAGGCGCCGCATTTGAAGTGCGGCTCGGGGCTAGGGCTCCCCAATCAGGCCATACCACAACAACCGCTCCGCCCAATCGGGGCCGAATCACAGCAAAACATCGACCCGCAATGCATTATTTGACGGCAGCCCGAAGGGGGGCATGTAAACAAAACGGCGTCCTCCTCCTCAAAACCACGAGAGGCGTCTGCTTTCGACCCGTCCTACCAGCACGCGTGGTCATGATCAGAACTCTCAGGTCGGTCGGCAGCAATCCCAGCCTTCGCGCCGCCGCGCACGGCCAGGCCCAGGCCGCCGCTTCCCCGGCTCGCACCCTCCGGTCGGCGACATCAGTGCCGTCGCTGCGCCGAGACCTCCACCAGAGCAAGGCGAACCCTACGCCGTCGGCGCTGCTGACCACGGGCACCCAGCTCAACAACCTCTCGGTGCAGTCCCTCAAGTCTGAGTGCCGACGTCGCGGGCTCAAGGTCGCTGGACGCAAACAGGAGCTCATTGAGCGCATTTCGGGTTTCGACGCGGCCCAGCGGGGTATTTCCTCGAGCTCCAAGCCTCTAGCAGGCAAGCAGCAGCCCAAGCCGCGGGACAAGGACAAGCGCACCATCTCCACAGCGGGACGGCGCGCCACTGGCTCTAAACAGGCGCCCACACCGGTCGTCCCGCAACAGCAAGCCGCCAGACGGGCCCCCGCACCGGTCGTGCCGCAGAGACAAGTCGCCAGCAGCGCCCCCGCCAAGGCCAAGGGAGACGACAGCACAATTGACTACTTCCGCCTCCCCCAGCACCTTCGTGAGAAGTCTGAGGGGCCGGAACGCGCAGTGAAGATCCCGCGGCTGCCAGACTTCTACGCGGACAAGATCGTGGAGCAGCTGGGCGGGCATGTGGGGGACACGACGATCCACAACCCCGAGGTGGCCGAGATCTTCCAGGTTGCGGGCGAGGGCAAGGCGACTGCTGTGAGCCAGCACGCTGCGCACCACGGCGAGGAGCGCGAGTTTGGCTCGCGCGACAAGAACGTGCTGCTGGCGCTGGCGGCCGGCGTGGCCGGCTGGTGGTCGCTCGACCTCTTCAGTCGCCGCAACAAGAAGAAGGACGCCCACTGACACCAATTCTCGCTGCATTTTTATTTATATAGGTTCAATGGAGGCAACGGTTACGGATAGGTTTTCCGTTATCTGGGCGCGCGTTACTTAATCGCTGCAAGCGAGCCGCACGCGCGCATTTAAAGTTACGATTAGACGTTGTGCCCTGACGCACAGTGACAGTTCCGTTGGATCCGTTGCTGTTGAAGGCAGCCTGCGAACCTGACCACCCCCTTCTCGCAATCTCCTGTGCCAGACGCCACTCGGAACTGTGGCAAGGTAAGTGCTGCGTCTCAGGCGCTGCAGCTCGCCCGGCGCGGCCCCTCTCCTGCCCCGCCCGAGCCAGCCCACCCGCCCCGGCCCCTCACCCCCCTGCAGTGTTGTCCGCCGACGTTACAACCGTGGGATGCGATGTGAAACAGCATGCTAACACGGGCAAGACAGGTGTTGGACCCCTGATACCTTGGCAGCCCTAAAGGCCTGGATCATCTGTTTACGACACCACTCTACAGGGTTCATTGCCCGCCCCTGCCCCCACGGACGCGGTCTATGGACCTTGATACACCGGCTACATGCGTGCCACTATGCGGCGGCGGCTCCCAGACGGTGGACTCTGGCGGGCCAGTGTATGGCTTCTGCTGTTGCTTTGCCAGCTGCTCTGCGCGGCTGTTGCGGAGGCGGCAGCCACCAGTGAGTATCACAGCATTGTTGACATCCTCTCGAGCTCCGCTCAGTTCTCAGAGCTGCTCCGGCACCTCAGACGTCAGGGCCTCGTGCCACTGATCAATGAATCGCGCAATGCTACGCTGGTTGCCCCAGCAAACTCGGCGTTTGCGCTCTACAACGGCCCAGTCACACGCGAGCTCTTGCTATACCACTTGCTGGACGCTGTTGTCCTGTCGACAAACGTGACCGAGGACACAGTCGTCGACACCTATCTAAAGGACGGCAAACATGCAGTCGCGGTCGCCGTGTCCAACGCCACTGACGGCTTGCGCATTGACGGAGTTACTGTCGCTGACCCAGACATCCAAGCAGCTCCTGGCCGCGGTGTCGTGCAAGTAACGGACTCTCTGCTCGATCTGCCCAAGACGCTCTGCGAGACAGTCGCAGGACGATATGACACGCGCGTGTTTGCCTACCTTCTGCGCCTCGATCGCTACTGCCAACGGCAGAGCGGCCGAACCATGCTGGTGCCCAGCGACGCGGCCTTTCGGCGGCGGTTCAACGAAATCGAGATGGCCTTCCTTGAGAGTGAACAGGGCCGTCACGATCGTCGTCAGCTTATCCAAGCACATATACTTCCCGATGCACTGTATGCGGGAGAGCGCAATACGACGACCGAGTGGCAAACCTTGAATCGGTCAGCGCTGGTGCTGCAACCCAACATGACTGCCGTGCTTCCGGACGGTGCGGCAGTGAAACCATCGCACGTAAATCTGGTGGCCCGCGACGGCGTGATCCACCTTTATCCCGAGATTTTGTCTGACCCGGCTTCCCCAGTGTTCCACATGACTCCAGAGAAGTACCTCCACGGCCTCGGCGCATCAAAGTTTGTGAAGGAAATCTATTTCAGAAACATCGAGCATCTGATCAATGGGTCAACGTCAGAGCCCCAGACCATCTTTGCACCGATACCGGAGCACGTTGGGAGTTGGTCGACTCTGCCAAGCGACAAAACCCAGGGTGGCGACGAATGGGTTGAGTACGCATCGACCCAGTCGACGTTGTATCACTTTGTTCTCGGCCAGCATAAGCTGCGTGGGTCCTCGGTGCTGAAAACACGCATGGAGCCTAAGAAGCTGGGCGGATACCCGCAGCGGATCAAAGCCACCCAAAGATGGGACGGCACGGTAATGCTCAACGGGCAGGATCATGTCATTAGCACCGAAACCCGCATCGGGAACACCTCGATCTATCTTATCCACGGGAGTCTCGAGTCGCCCGGGTCACTCTCGAGTGTCATTGGAGCCAATATTTTCGACCCTCGCAGTCTCAGCTACATGGACCGCCTTGGGCTGGTGTCTCTACCGAGTGGCACAGGCTGGACTGTGTTTTTGCCGACCTCAAGTGCATGGGAAGAGTTGGGGCTGGTGACCAAGTACCTAGAGCGGAATTTGAAGTCTCTGGGCGCCGTGTTCAAGGGCCTTATTCTTGAAACGCCGTTCTACACGGACGACAAACCACGTGATATGAGAACAATGACGTCAAAGAGGCGGCGACGTCACCACCCCCTCTCGTACGATGGCACCCATGGGTTTCAATACGGTAATGTCACGTACGAGCCAGGACCGCTCATTGACATTCTGTTCAATTCTGGTGTCGCCCATACCATCACAAACGTGCCACTACCGCCAGAAGTGGTAGTTTCGACGCGAGACCTTTTGGAAACGGCAGGCTCAAGCGCATTCGCCGATTTACTTGATGCGCGGAATATGTCTCATGTGTTGGACCCATCTAGCGGATACACGGTGCTGGCACCAACTGCTCAGGCCCTGCGCCTCGACAACATCACTGAGCACACGCAGGACATTGACATGCTTCTCCGCCTGCATGTGATCTCGCCGGGTCCAGACGGACAGCCACGCAACATATTCACGTCGTCCGAGGTGGACACGCTAGAGCAGGATGTCCACTTGTCGACGCGCGAGATATCGTCCGGCCTCTACATGATACAAGTAGTGGAGGGCATTGACCGCGAGGTCAGAGTATTGGCACACGGTGCCAGCACGTTTGCCGCGAACGGCGTCTACTCCAACGTAATCAGCGTAGATCGCGCTATCAGCCCCAAGTGGCTGGACAAGATGATTTCGCCGTCGCTGCCGTTCAAGCCGCCGTTTCACCTCAAGACCTCGATTGCGATCCTCATTGGCGTTGTTCTGGGGGTGATGGTGATCAGCTCTGTTATATTCTGCGGCTTGCTCATAGTACTGCGTCGTCGCGACGGCAAAGACGAACGGAAGCCGCTCCTGAGTGGCGAAGACAACGACTATGGCAGCTGGGACGACGAAGACCCAGCCGGGCAGGCCCGCGACCATAGTCAAGAGCGCACAAGTCGCGCGCACAGTCGGCGGTCAAGTGGCGGCGACACTGTGAAAAGTAAGACATTTGCGGCAGCACTCAGTGAACATTCGAACGTGGACCCTATCCCTACCAAGAGCCGGCGGAAGCATTCGCCTGGCCGCCTGCCGACGTGACATGGTATTTATTGCATTAGCATCCTCTGTACACCACATACACAGCGAGCATTATTTGTGAGGGCGTCGTCGCGTAGACCGGTTGTTTGCCAGACCACAGCCCTGCAGCTATGTGCCATGGCAAACGCGGAGCAGTCGACGCTTTACGTCAGAGCGAGACTCCATTTTGGCCGCTATCTGGGTGGACGCCTCGTGCACTTTCGCCGATATGGTCGAGACCAGACTGTCGTGCGCGTGGTCTAAGTTGTGGGCCGCTTCTCGAGCAGCGCTATCAAAGCTTCGCAGAGCACTGTCTGCCTCGGTGCGAAAGTCCCGGAAGGCACTCAAAAGGCTCTCAGTGCGAGCATCGAGGCGGCGCGAGCTCTGTTCTGCTTCGTCGCTTGTAGGGCCGTGCGCTAACGTGGCGTCGCGCAAAGCGGACGCCGCAATGCCATCGATTCGCTCGGCAAACTCGTTACGGGCCCTCAGCGAGGCAGACGTGAGTTTGGAACTGGAAGGCATCGCTACGTGTTGCTGTTGTGTTTGCCACCCTGGCGTGTCACGTGCAGCAACGGATCACGTGACCAAGTTCTCACGTGATACGGGCTAGCGGACTGAAAACTGTCAAATATCGCCAAAAATGGACAAAACGAGGCTGCAGGGGGCGCTGGCCGCCCGGGGGCGCAGCACGGGACGGGGTCAGTAGCACACGCGGTGACGAGGTCTTCTGGCACATCTGACGGACGGCCGCTGCTTACGGGCCGGCCGGACGTAGGCCAGGCCTTGTCTGTGGACGACCCGCTGACCGCTGACCGCTGCTGTTCACGCTCGTGAGCGCCATAATGTGAGCGTCTCGCGTGACGAGGAGGTTACCCGGGCCGCAGGTTCGGCCCCCGATTAGATTAACCGTTTTTGTCTGGTCGCGGGTTGCCCGTTGGCATCGGGGAAGCCTTGATTCGGCCACTACGACCGCTGGAGCTGATAAGAGCTAGCACGGAGGGCGTGGCGAGAAGAGAGGAAGCACAGACCGCGCGGCGGACGCCCCAGAAGGACCAGTGACACGTGTGATGAGTTATGGAAGCATGGACACACAGCGGGAGGGACAACCAAGTGACGCACCGCCGCCGGCGGCGGTGGACACCGGCCAGCTGGCCGGCAACGATGGCAAGGCAAGTGCACAGAGCAGCATCATCAACCTGCTGAACACTATCGTGGGCGCGGGCATTCTAGCCATGCCGTTTGCCCTCAAGAGCAACGGCATCTTGCTTGGGTTGCTCGCCATATTCGTTTCGGGCTATTCAGCAGGACTGGGTCTGTATCTCCAGGGCAGATGCTCAAAATACGTCCAGCCGGGCCACGCTTCGTTCTTTGCCCTGGCGAAGATCACATATCCCTCACTCGCAGTCGTTTTCGACCTCGCTATTGCGGTCAAGTGCTTTGGCGTGGGTGTCTCGTATCTCATCATTGTCGCCGACCTCATGCCCCAGATTGCCAGCTCTCTGGGCCTTGAGGGCATGTTTGTGGAGCGGTTCTTCTGGACATGTGTCAGCTTCGTCATCGTGACGCCACTGTCGTTCCTGCGAAATCTCGACTCGCTCAAATACACAAGCATAGTGGCGCTGATCGCGGTGGTCTACCTGGTGGCTATTGTGATTGACCACTTCCTCGTCGGCGACACCATCCCGGATCGCGGCAACATCAACATCCTCGCCCCCTACAGCATCCCACAGCTCCTCTCCACGTTCCCCATCGTGGTGTTTGCGTTCACATGCCACCAGAACATGTTTTCCATCCTCAACGAGCTGAGCAATCGCTCCGAGCGCAACATCCGCAACATTGTCACGGCGTCCGTCATGAGCTCTGGTGTCTTTTACTACACCGTGGGCCTCGCTGGGTACCTCTCGTACGGCGACAACGTTGGCGGCAACATCATCGCCATGTATCCGCCCTCTGTGAGCTCGTCAATCGGACGGTTTGCTATTGTCATCCTCGTCATCTTCTCATACCCCCTGCAGTGCCACCCGTGCCGCGCGTCGGTCAACCACTGCCTGCACTGGGCCTCGTCCAAGTGGGGCAAGCAGGACGACGACGCGTACGCGAGTGTGCCGGGCGGCGCTGGCGAAGGCGGCGCGAGCGGCACGGGGCCGTCGTCAAAGTCGCCGCTTCGCGGCACCGCAGTCGACGAGGACGACGACGACTGGGACGTTGACGAGCACGGCACGCCCACAGTGCCGCTCGGACGGCTCAAGTTTGTTGTCATTACGGTCGGGATCCTGGCACTGTCGTTTCTGGTGGCGATCTCTGTGGAGTCGCTCGAGAAGGTGCTCGCATTCGTGGGAAGCACCGGCAGCACGAGCATCTCGTTCATCCTGCCGGGCGTGTTTGGCTACAAGCTGATCGGGGTGAAGGAAACGTGGGCCGAGCGGGCGTCGCGTGCATCGTCGCGGCGAAGCTCGCGACGGAGCTCGCGCAGCAGCCCCCGTCCGGTCGCCGTTGTCCGGGACCCGCCCGCGGCGCGGGACCAGAGCGGGAGCGCGTCGGGTAGGGAAAGGGGGTGTCGGGGCGTGGTGGGGCCGGTGGCGGCCGCGGCGGTGTAAAACAAGAGA
>JANJPH010000085.1:0-35120 GCA_030407195.1 [Candida] tunisiensis
TTCTCGCGCATTGTGATTTCGTCCTCCGCACCGGAACTGTAGTAAGCCCACGCAGTGCGTGCCATAGTCTTGCGGGCGACGCTTTCAAAATCCAGCAAATTGAACATCTGTGAAAGCGGTGGTTTGTTCTGCTCGTACTCTGCTCGGAGGGCCTCGTCTGCCTCCTCCTTCTCCTCTGCTGTCATCGGCGTAGTAGCGCCAGTGTCTGGGCCAGCGTTGGAGCTGCCACTCTCCGACTCGGAGTCCGTTCGAGGGCTGGGACCTCCGGTGGGTGATGTTGTCTTTGCAGAGGCCCGGGCGCGCTGTCGCTCCTCCTTCTGGCGCTGCTCCTCGGCCTTCATCTCGTCTAGACCCGATACCTCGCCCAGGTGCTTATCCTTTGCCAGATACTTGTCTAGGGTGTCTGGTGGGTGGATTGGCTCAAACTTCTTGGTCGCGTCCTTGCCGGCGTACCGAAGGATGATTTTCTGGCCGCCGGGGTGATCAGGCAGGAACTCTGTCACGTCATAGGCCTTGCCGTGGATGATCACCCAGCAGCTGTCCTTGCTGCTGTGCTCTGAGACCTCCTTCGCCGTCACCATGGTCGTCTAGCCTGGATGTCGTCGGTTCCCCATCCCCGCAAATCGGACCCGTCGTGATTACCTTGCTACTACCAGATCTGGAAGCGTTACCCGGGTGATAGCCGAGCGGTCACGTGGGCGGTCACGTGGGGGTGCGTGGGGGTCCGGGGAAGGTCTAGCACAAACGTTAACATCAATACATGACCTAATGCAAATATTAGTGGTTCTGCTTCTCGTCAGTGCCCTGGACGATCCTGCAAGCCGCCGCCGGATTGACACCGTCTTGGGCCAATGACTTCATCTCCTTTGCCGCCCGTCGCCGCAGCTTCTCTTGCCGCTTCGCCTTGTCGCGATCATCGCGCAGCTTGTTGCGGGCAGCACTCCAGTTGCGCATCCGCTCACCATACATGTAGATGAATATCGGCACTGGCACACCCAGGAACAGGGCCAGCAGTGCCGACAGGGTGTTGCCCCAGCCGTAGCCTAGTCTGTCGTACATCGCCTGACCAAACAATGGAAATCCAAAGCCGAACAGCGCCCGGAAAACAGCAGCGGCCGCGACTGCCGACGCCGAGTACAGCGGGTGCATATCGATGAGGTAGTTCTGAACGCACTGGAACATGTTGATGAGACCAAATCCAAACATGACTGCGCCAATGTCTGGAACTATCCAGTGCACTGCTTTTTGCGCCCCCCACCCGAAAACGATGAGGCCAAACCCGCAGAACATACCAGCAAAGGGCAACAAGATTATCCGGAATTCGGGCTTGGAGACGCCGTTGTTTTGGTCAATCAGCTTGAAAAACGCTTGATCCGTCCATTTAGCCCACAACCAGAGACCGAGAACGAACCCAAGACCCAGCGCGAGATAATTGAGGCCAGCAATGCCGCTGTTCATGCCGTACACACCTTGGAACAGGCCGGGATATGCCACCAGCAGAAGATACATGAACCCGTAGACAAAGGCCATGAACAAGCCCAACGACAGGACCACGGGGTCCGTGACGAGCATGCGCACGGGCCTTGTTGCCGCGACTTTCAGCCTATCCATGAACGGCGGCCTCACGAGTTGATGGATTGTGTGGAGATTGGGGTTGCCAGTGTCCTTTTTCAGTTTGTTGGCGCGCTGGGCCAGAATCTCCGGCGCGAAAGTCTCCTCGTGAAATACTGTTGCCAGGGCTGCAATGAATCCCGTCACGATGGCGAGCACATAGAACACCCACGGCCAGCTCTTGTTCAGCACAATGAAGCCTGCTATGACAGGCGCAAGCACAGGGCCAACAGAGGGTCCGGCACCAAAGAATGCAACTCCGACACTGCGGTCTTTGCCCTCCAGTGTATCTGCGATGATCCCCGCACCGATGGAAAGAGGCGGAGCGCCAGCCATTCCCCCAATGAACCGCATGATGAGCAGTCCAGCGATGTTTGGTGCGAAACCGCACGCCAAGTTGAATGCAAACAGTAGCCAAATACTCAACAGCATGACCTTACGTCGGCCGAAGAGCTCGGAGATGGGTGCTACAATGAGAGGGCAAATGGCCCACGCCAGCACAAAGATGGAGACGATAAGCGAATTCACGGTCTGATTGTGGCTGTTGAGGCCGGCGTGAGATTTTGGTAATTGCGGGAGAGGCGATAGACGATGACAGTGGAGAGATGAAGGCATACAAGGACGCGATACCAACAGCTGTCCACCGCCGGAAAGCTGACCAGTTCCTTGGATTGTCCGGGTCGTCTGGGCCGTCCCAGCTCACGAGCTCCGGGTCTATGTCTTGGTACTCGGAACCGTCCGAGCCGACGAGCGGTCGAAACCCTGGCATCTCCTCATACCTGCGGATTCGCTCAAAGACGAGTCGCTTCGCCTCGGCCCGCCGTTCAAATATTTCCTGGTCTGACAGGTCGCCCCACACGCCCTTTTGTGAATATGTATCGAGCCGCCGCAACTTGTAGGCCTCTGACAGTGATGTCACATAGGAGACATGCGACGGGCGTCGGCTTGCCGGTACGTTGCTGACGATTTCAGGGTCTGGAGATCCTCCTGCCTCTACGTCATGTTGTCCCGTCCTGGTGGCTTGCCTCGCAAGACAGCTTTCGGGATGAGGCTCTTGGGGGTAGATGTAGTCTCCAGGAGCACATGTGACAGCAGCGATGCTGGGGCTCACTGACGGTGCAATGCTGTGGATGCTGGTTGTGTCCGGGTCGGTGCGGTGCGAGACGAGGCTCCGAACGCTTGCCGCGAAACTGTTGAAGCCGCGGCGGCTCGATGAACTAATGTGCGAGGCGCCGGATGTGCTGGAGGCGCTGCTTGTCGAATGCCGACTTGTGACCCTGTCCACGGGCTCTCTGCCCAAATAGTCCTCAACCACGTACTCCTCGTGCTCCGAGGGAGCATTGCTTAGTGTTGGCGACAGCCGCGACATGGTTGTGGTGGGTCGTCTGGATGCTGTTAGGGGCCTCTAGTGGACGTTTTGAACGATGTCGAATGCGCCCTTCCGCGGACTCTTTGGTCACAGATCGGCCGCGGTGGTCACTGATGGTGCGGAATCCGACAGATGTCTCGGACTGGACAGCCCGGCTGGGAGACAATGGCGCCAGGACTTGAGCCGAGGATCAAAACTACCGGAGAGGCGTCGCGACCTGGTTCTGAGTGGGCAACCACGGGATTTACGACCGTTTCGACACTCGGATTAAGACGTTATGTCCATCCTCTTATGTAAATAGTACAGGCGCTGCTTACTAAGTGCGGAGACATTTTTCTGCACCGTGAAGAGGGGTGGGGGACGAGGGACCTCGGTGATGAGCGAAACTAGGCCACTGCTCGGGCCGAAAGGCGGCTCACGACACGGCTAGCAAGAGCCGCCGGCAGGGCGTGCCGAGACATGACGAACGTTAAGGGTCTGCTTCGCCACGAACACGAGCGCTTACGAATCGACCCTGGGGTCTCGGGCGCACACGCAGCGATTTTTTTTTTTTTTTTTTTTTTTTCGACAGCCGAGCTAGAGATGCCAAGCTCTGCGCGTACAGACGCGGAACATGCCGAACAGCTGGGAACAGGCTTCCAGCTCACGTGACCAGAGCGGCGGTTGCGCAGACGACAGTGATGAGCCCACGCGACCGCAAGGGGGCGGGACCGACCGGTCCCACTGGGAGCTAGACACAATGGGCCAGGCCTCATGGCGGCGCGAGATCGCCCTAGCTTGTCTCGCCAGCTGCGAACGGGCGGTCGCCGGGATCACGTGAAGGCGTCTGCGCGCGGCTATGCACGCAGGCCCCGCTAGTTCGGCGCGCTTCGTCGTGGGCGGTGGAGAAGGGGCACGTGACGTTGTCACGTGCGCACAGCAATTTGGGGAGGTGACTAAACACGAGCCCAGAGAGCACGAGAAAGGCCGTGAGCCCATCTTTGAGGTCGCGAGACCATTTCCGAATTGGGGATCGGCGGAGACCGCACCAGCGGGCAGGAGTCGGATTTCGAATGGGTGGCACTGGAAATAGTTTACCACATTGTCAATTCAAAATGCATGCTATTGGCTGCAAGGAGCGTGGCTTAGTTCAATAAAGACTCTCTATCGCTTTTGGCTCGGCCAGCCTGCGTCATCGCACCGGATGGGTTTGGGATCCAGATTTTGGTTATCGGAGGAAATCAGATACTGTACTATATGATCCTGCACTATCCCCTTAGTGTGGACGAAGACTGGAACTGGAGTGAGGGGAATCGGGCATGAGCACGATAACGCTCGTTGAGGTAGTTTTTCCGCAGTTGTGACCAAACCTCGCCAATCACCAGAGACGGTTACACGTTTTGAGTTGACGCGTAGCGTGCAATTGATACGACTAGCTGGACTCGCACGACGCTTTAAGCCACCTTTCCTCATTGCGCTGGCTTCATTCACGTTGTAGATCTGCCCACTCGTTGTCAGCCCTCTCTTGGGTGCCTGACAAGTGCACCTCCCATGACACGCATGATCAGCGAGGAAATTGTGAGCAGAGCGTCTCAGCTCCAGCACTGGTATTAGTGGTAGTTTCGAACTACTCTATAAGCACTGCTTCGTGTACGCTATGCTAGGTTTGACAAGTCCTCGCTGCCGTAGTGTACAATACCCAGATCACGCATGCCAGAAGCGTGGCAAGTCGTCGAGGTTATCCTAAACTCCCTGATCTCTCGGCGGCCGTCGGGCTGGTTAGTTTGGGACTATACTGTACGCCCTCCGGAACAATTTTTAGTCCATACCCCACTTTGAGACTCAATCCAAGTTCTCGACCTCAGCTATGCCATCCTAACGATCACACATTCACAAGACGCCCGGTAATAGCACACAGCTTGTAGTCAGACTGCTGTTCCACCTTTCACAAAGTCCATTTCCAACATTCACGTGAAGGTGACAGAAATCATCGGTCTCAACGTCATATATCATGTCAAAGGTTTTTGGGCACACTTGTAAAGTGGTTTTAGCACACCTCCTGCCGTTCTGATGATTTCTCCGCTTCGTATTGTCCCGGCGGAGGGCACTTCACAGGAATTGCCGTCTTTCGGAAAGACTGAGGATCAGCGCCATTCCAAATGTCGTAGCAATCTTTAACGGCAGCAGTGTGCTGTCGAATTGGCTCAATCTGATGTTGTAGCTGTACGAAGAGGGCAGCTAGTCTTTATCGGTCCTCCCTTGGCGAGTGAGTGAACATGCGGACGCGACAAGAGTATTGGGCACATATCCACACCGAAGTCTTCAGCTGACACAATTCCGCCGTTTATGAACAGGAAGCACCATTATTCATATTCTAAAAACAGTATTTCTCACAGCTTGACAATGATAAAGGTTGAGATGCGCTATCGGCCAAGTCATCCCTCCGCATACGCTTATCTCGCTCATTTGTCGCTCGTTCTTTCACCTTGTTTTCTGGTGACCCCTTTTTGCCTTGCCGACGAAGGCGCTTCAAAGTATTATCGACGCTGCCATCCGACCTTTTCTCAGCTTCTGGTGTATAAGGTTCGGCGAAGCGCTGAGTAAAGGGCTGTTCCCTACTTGGCGACCTTGTTGGCCTGGGAGGTGGAGGCCCGGGAGATGAACAAGGAATCGCTGTTTCGCTCTGATCAGCGGGCCGGTAGCATCCCAAGTTGCCATTTGTGAGTGATGAAAGGAAATCCGGATCCTCTGTTTTGGCATTGATTCCAGTAGCCGAATCTACCGGTTTGTACCGACGAGAACACTCGTTTGATCCCACATCGTCCGGCCCAGGTCCACCAGGTGTACATTTCTCTTTCCATCCGTCATTATCGTCCCAAGCTTCACTGCACTCGATATAACCACAATGCGGTGACACTTGGGCTAAGCCCAGGGTCCTGTTGGAGGCAATCAGTTTGTAAATATCAAAGGCGGTCGGCACACCAGTGGGCTCAGCGCATTTACCCCTGGAGAGGTGACGAACAGGTTTTCCGTTACTGCGGAGGACCTCAACGCATCTCTTCGTCAGTATTTTCCACACTTCCTCTGACACTTGATGGCGCACAGGGTCAATGACCGGGTGGAAAAACCCCACATTGCGCTGCCTCGTCCTTCGCTCATCGACGTAACAGAATCGCCGATTGTACCACTTCACTAGTCGTGGAGTAATGCTCCAGAAGCTCAGGTGTTTTCCTTTGCTGTATTTGGCAGGGATCAGCTCGCGCTTCAGCAGAGAGTGCAGAGCCTCAACTCGGCTTTTAGTGCGATTACCGTACAACGGCCGATCTGGAAAGTTCTCCACAATGTACGAGGCCCACAGATGTGTCTTGGACATCCAAGTGTCTTGCAAATATTTCACGGCCTTGTGGTTCGCACCGAACGCGTTAATAATGTGTTGCAGGGTCCTCTGGAATAGTGCTTCGGTAGGCGCCTTTACGAGCTGCATAAAAAGACGAAAGAATGCCGTCGGGCACTCCTGAGATGACCACTTTGTTTGAGCCTGATCGCCCAAGGCCTCACTCGCCGCTTCGTCTGAGCTATCGTACAGGGCCTTCAATCGAGGTCGTGATAGTTTTGCTATTTGGTCCTGTTCGAGTTGCTGGCCCGAAAATAGCTGGGTAGACATTTTCGCCACTGCGACAAACAGGTGCCATTTGCAGTAAACCTGATGAATTCTGGGCCTGTCAGCTCCCTCGCTGTACTTTTGATTGAACTCCCTGATAGCCCTTGTGAACGCATTGTCGACATCAGTTAGTATGATTTTTCCATCAAATAGAGCACCCATGTCCCAGAGATCTTCCAGAACAGTATAGTAATCCTCCCACGTCTCACCAGCTAATAGCGCAGTGACTATCGGGTACGTCGTGTCACCATCAATACTAGCGATCTGTAGAAGAGGCATTTGAAACTGATTCGTTTTGTGGGTGCAAACAGCAAAAAGAACAGGGCTTTTCTGCATCCTATACCAACCCTTTGGATGTGCAAACAATGCCATGACAAGCTCGCGACGGATGGGATGAACGCGAGCTGTACCCCGAAAACCAGCTTGTATCATGATTCTCACCAGAAATCCAGACTGTGATTCCCATTTCAGTATCATTTCGTTCATCATCTTCTTCCGCTGCTGTTTGATGTCGGAGGCTTTGAGATGGTACCGCGGGCTGTACTTGAAACAAAGCGATCTATGCACCTCGCGGACAGTAAGGTCCATCTTCAGAAGCTCCACCACCTCTTTGAGAGCCTCAGCAGAGGTGGCACGTCGGCGGCGTACCGACAAGTGGAGTGGTTCCTCAGGCTCATGACCGGAATGGGCTCGAATGGGATGGGTAAACCACTTTCCGGTAGCACGGTTTTTCTTGAGGTACTCCGTGTAAGGGCAGTTTCTCGAGTTCGTGTTCCTTTGTCGCTTCGCCCCGGCGCGAGGCACGATTTTATACCCATTGCTTCGCTTGCAGCACACTCGCACCTCACCATGCTCTCTGGTGTGTTTATCCGAGGCGTCTACGCGGATGACATAGCCCAGCTTGACAGCTTTCTCGCGAGCGGCTTCGAGTATGTCCTCGTAACTGTCAAAGCCCTTCAAGTTCAAGAATTTCAGTTCGACGGAGGTATCCGCGTCTACCAGGTCCCACGATGGCTCGGGGGACAGCCCGATGCTGTCATCAGATGATTCGTCACTGCTTGAATCATCTACGACGCCATAAACCAGCTCTCTGTCGTAATCTGGGTCCGGTACCCAAGTTTCCGGCGTGTCAGCCGCTGCAAGACCGTTATATTGTGTCACCTCGAGACAGACATTCCGATCATATGGAATTCCTGCCTGTGCAGGGCACTGCTCGCTCGATTGTGAAGTACGAGCTGCGGAAAGCGATGGACCCCTCAACAATGCATGTTCGTCCGCTGAAGCAGCCAGAGGCACCGCAGATGAGCCCAACGCACTAGGATAGCAAGCTGAGGCAGCATTGTGGCAGCCTGAAGCAGCGCTGGGCCGACCTGATGCGCTAGAGGCTGCACCAAGGACGGATAGGGGCCCGGGCCCCGCATAACGCGTTGGATATTGCTGAGAGAGCGGGGAATGCTGCGCGTTGCGTATTTGCAATGGTTGCGGTAGTTCTGGGCGTGCAGCTGGACCCGAATGGAGGACGCCACTGGGAGAGCCATCGCCCAATGGGGCACGTCTCATGGGGCCATGAGACTGGCTAATGCCAGCAGGATCTTGATGCGCCCTGGCCACGAGCTGCGGATCCTTCGACCCTTCCGCAGATTTGTTGCCGAGGCAAACGAATACGATGTTCAGATTCACCGTCGTGGCGCCAGTAACGGGGTCGACCTGATATTCAATGACGCGCTTGCTTGCCGCCTCGTCGAGTCCTTGGGTGGAGAGCCACTGGAGGGCATCATTGACGTACTGATTGCCCTGTTTCGGTACCGGAAAGCGAGCAACATCGGCGCCCATTTGTGCGGTTTCAATCGGTCGCGGTCCTGGGACGCGTCGCGACTGACGATGGCTTAAAGTGATGGGCCCACGACCTACTACGCAGGGCCGGGCTCCGACGCATGTTTACTTCTTCTCATGCAATGTATGTCTTACATGCTTGCATGAAAGTTCTGACGCCCTTAGAAAATCGTTGAGACTGACGCTCTACGGAGGAGGACCACGTGACCACGTCACGTGGATGATGACCCCGGGCTTAGTGTCAACAGTCTAGATTGGGCTCTACAGGAGGTCCTTCTTGACGAACTCGTCGTACAGCGCCTTGCCGAGGCGGGCGGGCGACTCCTCGACCGCAACGCCGGCGGCCTGGAGGGCCGAGATCTTGGAGCTGGCGCCGCCCTTGCCGCCCGAGATGATGGCGCCGGCGTGGCCCATGCGGCGACCGGGCGGGGCCGACACACCGGCAATGAAGGAGACGACCGGCTTGGGGCTCGAGCGCGACTGGTTGTGCTCCTTGAGGAACTCTGCGGCCTCCTCCTCGGCGGAGCCGCCGATCTCACCAATCATGATGATGCCGTCTGTCTCCTCGTCCTTGAGGAAGAGGTCGAGCGCGTCGATGAAGTTGGTGCCGGGGAAGGGGTCGCCGCCGATGCCGATGACGAGCGACTGGCCAAGGCCGACGTTGGTGGTCTGGTTGACGGCCTCGTAGGTGAGGGTGCCGGACCGGGAGACGATGCCAATGCGGCCGCGCTTGTGGATGTTGGACGGCATGATGCCGATCTTGCATCGCTCGGGCGCGATGATGCCGGGACAGTTGGGCCCCACCAGACGGGTCTTGGACTGGGACTTGAGCATGTCGACGACGCGGACCATGTCGTGCTGGGGGATGCCCTCGGTGATGGCAACGACGAGGGGCAGCTCGGCCTCGATGGCCTCCTCGATGGACTTGGCGGCGAGAGGCGGGGGCACAAAGACGGCGGACGCGGTGGCGCCGGTCTCCTTCATGCACTCTGCGACGGAGGCGAAGATGGGGAGGCCGAGGTGCTCCTGGCCGGCCTTCTTGGGGTTTGTGCCGCCGACGACCTTGGTGCCGTAGTCAATGGCCTGCTTGGCGTGGAAGGTGCCCTGCTTGCCGGTGAAGCCCTGGTACATGACCTTTGTGTTCTCGTTGATCTTGAGGTTTGGGATGGTATCGCGGTACGACGCCCGGGGCGCCGAGGTCGAGAAGGCGCTGGGTTAGCGGGTGTTGCCACTGGCGGGCCGGGCCAGGCCGGGCGACGGCGTGCGGGCCAAACGCAAACACGCCCGCCCCCAAAACACGGCCCCGACAGGCGGCCCCTCAGCCGAGCCCTCAGGCCGCCTAGCAAAATTCATTTAATGCACCGCCAAAGCGTTACCAAGGGTACCTGAGGCCAGCCGGTGCTCTGCAGGTGGTTATTCGCTCCAGCCAGCCGCCGCCTCAGTGGAGAGACGTGTGACGGCCCTCACAGCCCTGACTCTAGCTCCGTCTGTCTGCTCTCTGCTCTCTCACCGCTCACGTCTGCCCGCGTCCCGTCCACCAAAAAACAAAACAAAAAGACACTCCCCCCGTGCGGCGGCGGCTGACCTAATTACGACCGCTCCGTCACCAGTTTTTTACGGTTCAATGGTACAGGCATAGCAAGGGGGCCCGGGCGCACTACAAACCATGGCAGCGAGGCTCTCCGGCGTGCTGCTGGCCCTGGCGTGGCTGCTGCTCCTCGCCGGCTCCGCCAGCGCGGCCGTCGTGTCGTTCGAAGACTGTCTCGCCACAGAGGACCGCAACCGGTCCACCTCCCTGCGGTTCACCCCTACCGACGTCGACGCCGTCTTCGACAAGGACCGCTCCGAGCTCCAGTTCACCGTCAACGGCAACATCACCGGCGGCGAGCTCACCGACGTCAACGACACCGAGCACAAGTACACCACCCTCCGCACCACCGCCTACAACCTCCAGTACAAGGTCTACGACCACTACTCGCGCCTCTGCGACGAGCTCGCGGACGACTCCACGTGCCCGCTCCAGGACCGCGCCAACTTCTACAAGGCCTACCAGCTCGAGGAGGCCCACCAGATGGTCACCATCGAGACAAAGTTTGTCATCATCGATAACGGCCCGAACGCAGACATCCTGGGCTGCGTCCTGGTCGACGTCACGCCCATGTCCGACTCGTACATCCAGGTCGTCGTCGCCTACGCCTGTCTGCTCATCCTGCTGCTCTACGTGCTCAAGTACTTTGCCGTGTCGTGGTTCAACCGCTGGACCGGCACCTGGAGCTGGTCCGTGTGGTCCTGCACCTTCGGCCGCGAGCCCAATGTCGTGCGTCTGCTCACCCCCGGCGTCCTGGAGCTCGTGCGCTACTACCAGATTGCGTTCCTGCTGGCGTGCCTCCACCTCAACTACCCCGGCTACTTCCCCTTGGCCCTGAGCTCCATCGCCTGGAGCTGTCTGCTGTTCCGGAAGCGCTGGGTGGACGTCGAGTCGCGGACCAGCACGTCAAGTCTCCCGCTCAACCCCTCAGACCAGGACAACGTTCTGACGTCGCAAGGCTCGACCGGCCTGGGCCGGATGGCACACATAATGGAGCTCAACCGGAGCAGCGACCTGTGGGCAGGCATGTTCATCTGGTTCGTTGTGGTCTCGTCAGTGTTGATTTCAGCAACGCTGATAGGACACCTCATCCTGTACCTTGTTCGGCGGCGACGTCACCTTGGCGTCACACAAGCGTTCTGGCGGCGCGAGTGCTGGCCGAGTGTTGCCGGTATCGCCGTGCGGCTGTGGTTTACATTTTTCGCTCTGCCCATTGTGACCATTTCATTCTACCAAATGTACGTCGCCGGCAAGCGCGGCGCCGTGACGGCCATCACTGTCGTGGCCGCGCTGGTGCTGGTGGCGTGGATCCTTAGTGCGGTCTGGATTTGCATCTCCGTCGCACGGGTTTTCCCGCGAAGCGGACTGTTTGAGCGGTTACCTACGCTGATGCTCTTGGGAGGCCTATACAACTACTATACCCCAGACACGGCCTTGTTTTGCATTGTCGACCTGATCGTCACGCTGCTGCGCGGCCTAGCGATTGGCGCCATTCAGGACTCTGGCTTGGCCCAGATCACCGTCCTAGGCACCATCGAGGTGCTCTACTTCCTCAGCCTGTTGCTGGTGCGCCCTTACCACCACAGGACTAATATGAACTGGGTCAGCTGCGTGCTGTCTTTGCTCCGGGTCGTGGCCATCTTCCTGTCCGTGCCGTTCGTCACGTCTATGAACGTGCCGTTGAGCGTGCGCGGATGGGTAGGCTATGTCATGCTCGTGATACACGGCTTTGTGCTTGTGGTGCTCTTCCTGGCGCACTTTGTGATGGCCATTGTTGAGGTCGTCATGAGTTCTCGAAGTCGCCGGGCGCGGCGTGAGAAGAACGACCATCTCCAACACGAGACACCAGTGTTCACGATGCGGCAGCTCTCCAAACATGGCCGCACTGGTGGGGTGTCCTCCGACATGGACGGTCCAAATTTTATGTTCCCCGCTGACAAGGAGTACCTCGGCGACGCCGAGGGCATGGGTGTCGCACGAGACTATGACCCTGTGACAGCAAGTCCGAACGTGACATCTTCGCCGGGCCTGATGGCCACGCCGGGTCAGGAGGGCAGCTATTACCGCAGACCGCGCAGGACCCGGCCCGAGTCTCAAGACTGGGCCTACAAGTCATTAGGCACGCACACAGGCCCAGATCAATCGCCTTTGGCGCCGTTCCGAGACAATAGCGGCGAAAGTGAAGTGAGCGGCATAGCCGTCGGCTCCGAACTTGAAGCCGAGCGAGCATTAGGCACCATGTCGCCACTGCCTTCGAACGTCAATTACGCGGTGCGTGAGTCTGATGTCTACTACAACCAGCGAGCGCAACGGCAGCGGCCGGCGGTCACGGATGACCTCATCGAGGTAGACGGCGAGAACCGTCAGAGCTACGCAACGGATGCGTCCTACCCTCGCGACAGTCTGGCATCGACAGAACTTGGCAGCCGGGCGGGCGGCGCAAGCAGTCAGAACAGCACCAGTAATCTGATGAAGGCTGTGCCGTATGACTCGCTGCGGGGCACCAGTCGAACAACTGTGGATAATGTGCATCTTGGCGACCCTGCGGCCAAAACACCGCCACCAGACTATCGGCGGAGCGGATTTCTGGGAGGAGCGACGTTGAAACCGGAGCTTGCGCGCCTGTCACCGCTAATATCGCAGCTCAAGCAGAATCTGGCCACGAAGCTCTGGCTGCAGAAGCCGCCGCCAGAACCTGAAAACAAGGGCTTTGAGGTCTTTAGACGGGGCCCTATTCGTCCAAAGGTGCAGCCAATGAGTCCACCCGCTGCGCACTTGGCTGACCAGCAGGCGCCCGACCAGGCGACCATCCGGCCAGTTGAGAGCGCGCGGGCTCCGTCCAATGCGTCCACTGTGGAAGGTCCGGCGGCTGCGGTGGCGACGGCCGAGTCTGAGCCGGCGTCAAAGCATTTGCCGAAGGACAGCCTGACGTCGTCCATGGCGACGGACCGGACGGCGGTGAACAGGAGCAGCGGTTCGACGTTCTCGCACAGCATGCACACGCCTCGGTCGAGCGTGTCGACGCTGCCACCGCCGCGGTCGCCGGCAGCGCGGCGGCTGTCTGGCATGAGCTACGAGCCGCTGACGCAGGACGAGCAGGATTTCTGCTTTGACGATGCGAACAAGATCCCCGAGGACAAGGCCATCTGATTATTTATTTATTGTATAAAAGTGTTTTCGCGTGAAGGTGTGTGAGGGAGCGTTGGCGTGGTGGCGCGATTGGAGTGTTAGGCGCTGGTGGATTGGAGTGCTTCAAGTTTCCGTGAAGCGACTCGAAGTGCTTCGCGTTCGGGTGAGCTTCGGCTTCGGTGAAGCGACTGAAGGAGATTCGGATTTTGATGAAGCGACTGAGGGTGCTTCGGGTTTGACCAGGAGGTGAGCGACTACGGGTCAGAAAGAGATGAGGCGACTCAAATTGTTCTACGAGAGAGTCGGTTATGGAGGCGACCGAATCTCGGTTTCGCAGAGAAAAAGGCTGCACGGGAAGCAGTTAACGGCCTCGGGTCTTCTACGGCGAGGCAGTCTTACCGTCTCTGTCTCGCAGAGAAAGTGGCTGGACAGTACTGAAGCTCTAACGGCCTCTGGGTTTCGGGTCGCAGGAGCAAGTGGCTGCCGAGTAGGTGAGGCATCTACCGACCGCAGGGTCCCGGCTTCCTCGGAGAGGCACGTCTAGCGGCTTCGGGGTCTCGGCTTCCCCGGAGACGAGGCGACGCGACGTCAGGAGACCCCAGAATCGCTGCGTCTCGCGTCGCAGAGAAAGGCTGACGGCAGTGAAGTCTAATGGCTCGAGTCTCGGTGGGGGAAAGCACCGACTAGCACGAACTCACGGGACCCCATGAGCAGCTACGCCGGCCTAGCAGGCAAAAAGCTGAACGACGGAGAAGCAAACTAATGACCTCGAGTCTCGTTCCCGGGTCTAGTGGCCTCGGGCCGAGTATCGACGACCGTCTCGGACACGAGGCAACGTGACGCTAGAAGACCCCAACAGTCGCTACGTCTCGGTCTCTTAGAGAGTTTGCAGACCACTAGCCGAAGTAGTGTCTGCTGGCCTCGAGGTCTCCAGATGAAGCACCTACCGGCGAGTCTCGTCGCCCCTGCCGACATGAGGCGTTCCTGACAGTCGCTACGTCTCCACCTCTAAAAAGTCCGCAGACAAGAGCCGAAATGGCGTCTGCCGGCCGGGGTCGTCCCCTTGAAGCGTTTAGCGGCCTCCCCGGCAGATGACGTGACGCAGGAGACCCCACGCAGCCGCCACGCCGGCCTCTCAGAGAAGCAAAGCTCGAGTGATGGCTGACCTGGGACCCTGGGCGTAGCGTTCAGCGGTCCCGGCGATGTGACGTCAGGAGACGGTCGCTCTTAGAAGCAGAACTACAGCTGGAATAACGTCCGGCCTCGGGGTCCCGGGGTCCCAGGGTCCCAGGGTCTAGCGCTCGTCTAGCGGCCTCGGGTTCCTGGTACGTCAGGACGGCGCTACGTCGGCCTCTAAGGCTGACATAACGTCCGGCCCGGGGCCAAATGCTCTTCTGGCTGCCCCTGGCCGCTGTAAGGACTACGGGATGTGACGTCAGGACCCCCACAGCGGGAATGCGGGGTAGCAGCACGACGAGGCGTGTCTCAACAAATGTCTGGCCGGCCCGGGACGCTCGGCCCGTCCGTCGCTGCGTGTCGGCCTGCCCCTCCTCCAGCCCTAGGCAGCGCGCCGGGCCGGGCCGCCATGTCGCGTTGCAACCTGGCATGTTGCGGTTGCTACTAGTGCACAGGCAGGGGTTAGGACGGGGGAAACTGAAAGAGCAGCCGTCCGCGTGACAGGAGGTCGTAGCAGGGCGTCAGAGGCGTCGCAGGAGGACGCAGAGCCCGGGCCAGGCCGCCTTTCCGGGGCCTCCGGGGCCTCCGGGCCCTTCCGCCCCTCCGCTCCGCCCCCCCGCCACCGGCCCCCTTACCCGGCCGCGTGCAACCCTCCACACGTTTTTGTTGCGTGCAGAGCGCCGGGGCCTGTTATGTTGGACGACGGGCGGTGCCGTTGCTGGATTTTATTAAAGCGACATCAACCCCGCCTGAGGCCGTGCAAAACCCCGTTGCTGTGCAATTGACCATGGCGGACTCCTCGACCAGAAAGCACCACATCAAGACGCAGTCGGCCTATGTATGTCGCCGTTCGGACGGACAGGGGCAGGAGGACGGGGCTCTCGGGAGGCAGACGGGCGGCAGACGGACGGCAGAGAGGCAGAGGACGGTGATCTGGACGGCCAGGCCGCGGCCTCGGCGGCCACGCTGCCGGCCAGGCCTGCAGCTGTCAGCCGAGGCATTGGCGGCCGTCCTATAGCTGTCGTCGGCTGTCGCCAGGCATTGGCTGTCAGACGGCTGTCGCCAGGCTATAGCTGTCAGACGGGGCATTGGCGGCCAGGCCGTGAGCTGGCAGACGTGCTATGGCTCTCAGACTACGCACGGCAGCCAGCTGTCGACAAGGCACTTGGCAGCCAGGCATTGGCCGCCAGGCATTGGCCGCCAGGCATTGCGGCCAGGCATGGCCAGCCGAGACCTTAGCGGCCAGCTGTCGAACAAGGCACGTGGCGGCCAGACCTCGCAACCGCCTGGCAGCTGACCCTGCCGCCCGACCACCCTCCACCGTCCCTAGCTGCCACACGACCACCACTAACTCAGGCGTTCGACACATCCGCCCACACGGTGGCGGCGTCCCAGATGCGCAATGCCCTCAACAAGCTCGCCGACACCGTCGACGACCCCCAGACAAAGAAAAAGTTCGAAAATGAGATGGACAACTTCTTCGCCCTGTTCCGCCGCTACCTCAACGACGAGTCCAAGGGCTCCACGCTCGAATGGGACCGCATCCAGCCCCCCAACCCCGAGCAGGTCGTTGACTACAAGACCATCGGCCAGGACGTAGGCACCGAGTTCCTCTCCAAGCTCGCCGTGCTCAAGCTCAACGGCGGCCTCGGCACCTCCATGGGCTGCGTCGGCCCCAAGTCCGTCATCGAGGTCCGCGACGGCAAGAGCTTCCTCGACCTCTCGGTGCGCCAGATCGAGCACCTCAACCGCCAGTACAACGTCGACGTGCCCTTCATCCTCATGAACTCGTTCAACACCGACGAGGACACCGAGACCATCATCAAGAAGTACCAGTCCCACAACATCACCATCAAGACCTTCAACCAGTCGCGTTTCCCCCGCGTGCTGCGCGACTCGCTGCTCCCCGTGCCCAAGAGCTACGACGACTCCATCGAGTCGTGGTACCCGCCCGGCCACGGCGATCTGTTTGAGTCCATTGCCAACTCTGGTGTCCTCGACGAGCTGATCGCCGAGGGCAAGGAGATCCTGTTCGTGTCCAACGTCGACAACCTTGGCGCGGTGGTGGATCTGGGCATCCTGAGCCACATGATCAAGTCCAAGAGCGAGTACATCATGGAGCTGACTGACAAGACCCGCGCCGACGTCAAGGGCGGCACCATCATCGACTATGACGGCTCGGTGAGACTTCTTGAGCTCGCCCAGGTGCCCAAGGAGCACACGGAAGATTTCAAGTCCATCAAGAAGTTCAAGTACTTTAACACCAACAACCTGTGGATCAACCTCGAGGCCATCAAGCGCGTGGTGGAGAACAACGAGCTCAACATGGAGATCATCCCGAACTTCAAGACAATCCAGCAGGGCAAGAACGAGGTCAACGTGCTGCAGCTCGAGACGGCTGTTGGTGCCGCGATTCGCCATTTTAAGGGCGCACACGGCGTGAATGTGCCGCGCCGGAGATTCCTGCCGGTCAAGACCTGCTCTGATCTGCTGCTGGTCAAGTCGGATCTGTACTCGCTGGTGCAGGGCCGTCTCGAGGTGTCGCCGCAGCGCTTTGGTGGTGCGCCGCTCATTAAGCTCGGATCGCACTACAAGAAGGTGTCGGACTTCCAGAAGCGCATCCCTTACATGCCGAAGATCCTCGAGCTCGACCATCTGACGATGACGGGCAACGTGTCGCTCGGCAAGAACGTGACCCTCAAGGGCACAGTGATCATTGTGGTGAGGGACGGCGAGAAGATCGACATCCCGCCTGGGTCGGTTCTGGAGAACGTGGTCATCACCGGCAACCTTTCTATCTTGGAGCACTAATAATGTATGTCTGCTGTGTGTTGGTTTGGGTCAGGGTACTTTTGTCCGGCTGGGGTTGCTGCTTGTCTGGGAGGAGCATTGCCAATGTTTGGACTGGGGAATGCTGCGTTTGGTGTAGGACGAGAGTGTTGCCATTGACTGGGCCGGGAGCGTTGCCACTGCCAATGGGCCGGCAAAAAATGACCGCGCAAAAAAAATGCCCGAGCCCGGAATCGAACCGGGGGCTCGACGAAGTTATCTTGTAGATGGCAACGTCACATTTTACCACTAAACCACTCGGGCCCAGAGGACACTGTGAAACGGCCGGGGGAGTGTCAAGAGTGGCTGGAGGCAGAGTGTAGCTGGTTTACGGCCCGGACGGCCCCGCTACGGGCCGTCATGGCCCTGTAGGGCGTCAACCGGCTTTGTTTTGGCGGGTTTGGCCCGCTCCCGAGCCAAATCACCGTGCGTCCGGCCGTGGCGGCCCTGGACGGCCCCCCGGCCGCTGCCAGCGAGAACAGAGCAAATCCGGGGCCTACGGCCGCCAGTTAGGGTGAAGACGTAAAAGAGAGTGATTGATAGCGGGGCGTACGGCGGCGGCAGCCAGTGGCGCCAGCTGGGGACGGCTGCCATGCGGGGAAAGGCGTCACATGGACTACCCCCGCCACGGTACCGGACGCCAGGGGCGGGAACGTGACACCACGGCAGCCGGCCACAAGGCTGTGGACTAGCCCCACTGCGGTACGCACGGCGCCGTGCCTCGCGGGCACGGGGCCGTCTTGGTACAGAGGGGGCGACCCGAGCTTAACGAGCGGTCGCGGTGAGACAATGTGGGGTAGGAGGGGCCCGAGCCCGCCACGTGACGGACTTACGCGTGCTCGCTCGGTGGCGGACCGCGTGGGTGCAACGATTGGTGCGCTGGCGACGGGGTCATCGCCTGCAAGGGGCGGCCGGCATGCCGGTCTGAGGCCAGTTGCCGGCCCGTAGCGGACGTAACTGCGGCGAGTGGCACGGCCAGGGCTTCTACGGAGCCGCCTGGGCCGCCCTAACACGAGCCAGCCGCCACTGCCAGCCGCCAGCTCAACGATTTGAGACTTTCTCTCTCTCCTCCCCTCACATAATAATAGAGTTCCCATGCCCGGGCGCTGCGCGCTGTACATCGGTTTCGCCCTACACAAGCAACCAGGACCAGAAAGCGGCCACTCCACCCCCCGGGATGCCAACCATGAAACTGAGCAAGCTGTCCAGCTACGTCGGCAGCGCCGGCAATGGCTCGGCGCAGCCGCCGGCCGGCCAGCAGCCGTCGTCGTCGTCCGTCGACGACATCGACGAGGTCGGCGCAGAGGGCCAGAACATCATCAAGGGCATCCTCCACCAGCTCCGCTCCGGCCAGGACCTCAGTCGGATCACGCTCCCTACCTTCATCCTCGAGCGCAAGTCCATGCTCGAACGCATCACAAACTGCCTCCAGCACCCGGACCTGCTCCTCGCCGCCCACGAGACCCCCGATCCGGTCCAGCGGTTCGTCAACGTCGTCAAGTGGTCCCTCTCTGGCTGGCACATCATGCCCAAGGCCGTCAAAAAGCCCCTCAACCCCGTCCTCGGCGAGTACTTCACCTGCTACTGGGACCTGCCCAACGGCACCCAGGCATACTACATCGCCGAGCAGACCAGCCACCACCCGCCCAAGAGCTCCTACTTCTACGCCTCCCCCGAGAACCACATCCGCGTCGACGGCACCCTCGTCCCCAAGTCCCGCTTCCTGGGCAACTCGGCCGCCTCCATGATGGAGGGCCACGCCTTCCTGCGCTTCTTTGACATAACCGACGCCAACGGCGACCCAGAGCAGTACGAGTTCACCCAGCCAAACATCTACGCGCGCGGCATCCTCATCGGCACCCTCAAATACGAGCTCGGCGACCGCGCCTACATCAAGTGTCCCAGCCTCGACCTCGTCGCAGACATTGAGTTCAAGACAAAGGGCTTCATCAGCGGCACCTACAACGCAATCGGCGGCACCATCCACCGCATCTCGACCGGCGAGGTCCTGTACGAGCTGCAGGGCAAGTGGAACGAGGTCATGGAGATCGTCGACGCCGCCACCGGCAAGAAACGCGTGCTCTTTGACGCCCTCAACAGCCGGCACTCGCCGCCCCAGGTGCGCCCCATCGAGGCCCAGGGCGAATACGAGTCGCGCCGCCTGTGGGAGAAGGTCACAGACGCGCTGGCCCGCAGAGACCACGAGGTCGCCACTGCCGAGAAATCCAAGATAGAGGAAGAGCAGCGCAGGATCGCACGCCGGCGAGAGGAGGACGGCCTCCACTTCCACCCCAAGCTTTTCAAGCCCGTCAATTCCGCCATCGAGTACATTCTCTTCAAAGACATCGACCCTGCTGCCCCTCCGGCACAGCAGATCGCCGACATATTCTCGCTGGCGCCCATCCTTCCTGGTCAGACGTTCAACGAGGACTTCCACATCCCTCACTTCAAGAAGAAGGCCACCAGCACCGGCGGCGCCAAGATACCAGAGCCCACCGGGCCGCCGTCACCCTCGGGACGGCGGTTCTCCATGCGTCGACGGTCGTCCGGCGGCTCATCGGGGCCTCGGCGGCCCAGTGTGGGCAACTTGACGGTCGCCGGTGCAGGAGCTGTGGGCATCACGTCTGCGCCCGTTTCTGGCGGCGGTATGGCACCGGGACACGCTGGGCTGGTGGGCGGCGCTCCCGGCGGACAGCCAGTGCAAATGCAATCTATAAACGACGCACTCGCGGCACCATCGTCGCGTCCCGTCGCGAGCCTAGCGCAGGAGCCCCTGGTAGAGTCACCGCCGAGCCACGCCGGGGTGCCTGCGCCGCAAACGGAGCCTCTCGACACCATGGGACCACAACTGCGGCGGGCGCTCACGGAGGACACGGATGACGAGTTTGTAGACGCAAGGAGCCAAGTATAATGAACCGGATCTATTCACAGTTAGCCCGCCGCTCCGATGTCTTGATGAACCATCGCAGGGCCTCGTGGCCGGGTGCCACCTTGTCCAGGGCCCTCGCGTCGCAGAGCACTGCGGGACGGTCCGCAGCCGCGACGATAAAGTCCAGGAAGGCCCATCCGCTGATGTCGCTGACGTTCCGCTTGCACCAGGCGAGAATGGTGGCGTGCACGTCGTGGCGGTCGCTGGGCCCGGTGTACCACCGCAGATAGTCCCACGCGTAGTAGTTCTTTGGGTGTCGCTCAGCCGACCTCAGCACGACTGCCAGCTCGGCAGCGCCGTCGGATCGGGGCTCGAGCCGCGGTTGCAGCCATCGCCGGTGCTGCCACAGCAGGGGGCTCTTGGTGTGTTTGGGGAGATTGGACGTCAGCAGACGGTCGAGGACCGCTAGCTCCTGGTGCGGGGTCGCAATGCCTGCCTCGACCAGCTGTTTCCTGGCGTTGAGGGCGGTCAGGCTTTCGTGGGTTGCAATGAGCACCACCTCGCTGAGGGCGTAGAGACGGCGTGACTGGTCCTCGGATGCGTTGCCGGACCTGAACAGGCTGAGCAGCGTTTTGAACGACGGCCATATCTCGGCAAACGCCTTGAATAGGGCCGTCCGGGGCAGGCCTAGGGTGCGGTCTTGGACCGTGTACGGATAGTGGGGGGAGTCGGAGGGCACCTCGAACCACGAAGGCAGGAGCTCGATACACGCTCTGGATTAGCCGTCGACCGTCCCTGGGGCGCTCGTCACCCACACATCGCAGGCCAACGCCGCCTCGAGGGCCCGAGCCGCCATTATGTCCGGGCCCTGGTATTCGTCGCCCTATTTTTCACGCTGCACACACAAACACACATCAGCCTATCGGAGGACGGGGACGACAAGAGAGGATGGCAGCAACGCTGGCGAGTGACCTGTTTGACAAGGAGGTGCGGTTCCGCGAGGTGGAGCCAATTGACGAGCTCCTGTCGCGGAACTCGTCCCGTCCCGTCGCCATCAAGGAGCTCAGGATCGTCGACAACTCGGGCACCCGCGACTCTGTCCTCCGGCCCCAGGTCCAGTCCATCCTGGCCAGAGACCACACCGTGGCCACGCTCATCAACGCCCTGGACACGACGGCGTCGCGCCTGGCCGGCAGTGGCGTCTTCCGGGACATCTCCTACAGCCTTGATCTGGCGACGCCCGGCATCAACACCGCCGCTGGCGCCTCGGCCGGAGCGGCCGACAGCGGCAGCACCGCGCTGCCGTCGGCGCTCGACCTCAAGGCCGTGCTCTATCTCCATGCAAACAAGCGCGTCAACTTCCAGTTTGTCGGCCACACCACCGACGAGGAGGGCTCGCTGCTCGGCACGGCCACCTTTCTCAACGTCCTCGGTGGCGGCGAGACGTTGACTCTCAACTCCACGATCGGCACCCGCACCAAGTCGTCGTATCTGCTCAACCTGGCCATGCCCATTCTCCGCGAGAAGGCGTCGGCCGCGACGCTGCAGGCCGTGGGCTCCGGCTACGTGCTGAAGCGGAGCCTGCCATGGATGTCGCATTCGCAGGTCATCCAGGGCGGCAACGCCAGGCTAGTCTACAACAACCAGGACCTCACGCTCCACCACGAGCTCGGCATCGGCGCGGAGAGTCGCACCGCCCTTGACATTGCACCGGATGCGTCAGATCTGATCCGGGCCCGCGCCGGCGGCGATAACATGAAGCTGTCGGTTTTCTCCAAGCTGAGCCTCAACAACACGAATGCTGTGACTTCGCCATTCCCGTCCACCGGGGGGAAGCTGGACCTGTACAACGAGGTAGCGGCCGGCGACGCAAAGTTCTACAAGGGAGTGCTCGGCCTGGAGGTGTTTCGCCGCATCATTCCCACAAGCGACTGTCTGGTTGTCACGGCTGGCGGACGTCTGGGCCTGCTCAACACCGCCAAGGGGACCCAAGCCCATCCTTATGACAAATTCTACCTGGGGGGCCGGGACTCGGTGAGGGGCTATCAAACACAGGGGATCGGCCCACGGGATGGCCAGGACGCAATTGGAGGCCAGAGTTTCTGGACTGGAAAGGTCGCCTTGCAGACAAAGGTACCGAACGTACCGGCTTTTGCGCCGCTGCGGGCGGAGGCATTCTTCGCCGGCGGCAACCTGAGCCCGCGGACGGATTTCAACGAGACGTTTGCAGCCGCCTCGACAGGGGCCGGCGTCGGCATCCACTACAAAGCCGACAATGCACATATGTCGGTCACGTATTCCGTTCCTATCCAGCACAGCGACAAGGACATGACTCGGCGCGGGCTCCAATTCGAGGCAGGCATCTCGTACATGTAGCATACTAGACACTATATTTATCGTTTGTCGTGGCTATCCATTTGCCGTCGGGCGCAATGCCTTGGCGAGATCTCGCATCAAAGCGGCTGCGGATGCAGGGCCACGACGCAGGGTTTCCACTGTCGGACCTGTGTGTCACCACATCACGGGAGTCGGAGGGCCCGTTCACTGCTCGTCGTATACGCGTGGGCGTAGGGCCCTATTTTTGCGTCGGGCCTCTTGGCTTGGCCCCCAAAATAGCAGCGCAGATATAGACGTCCGGAGGGATATATATGGCAGACGAGCTGTCCTGACAGTCCGTCCCCAGTCTCTGTAAAGGTCATATCACATTTACTCTGCAATATTCAGTCATGGTGAACTCTTCTCTCGTTGGTCTTCTCGCCGTCATCGGCGTAGCGTTCGCGGCCCCTGCCGACATGAAACCGAACTTCGTGCCTAAGCCCAATGCCCCTGTCGTGGCACTGACCGCCATCAAACTCAATCAGGGCGGCTCGGTCAACTCCGTCAAAGTGGTCGGCGACCTCGTTGTCCAGAAGGACAACAAACTCGTTGTTGACACCACCGGCAAGGGTGGCGGTACGGACCTCAAGGCGTCCCTCCAAGACGGTGGGTTCATTTCGAAATACGGGAAAGGCCCCACTTACTGGCTCTACCGTGCATCCAAAGACGGCCATGTCAAGCTCGGGAAGGGCACGGCCAGCGGCACTTACGCCTCTTGGGATTTCCGTGACTCAGGTTCCACGATGACCCTCAACGGCAAATCTGAGTTCTGGCTCTGCCGCGGGGACGCAGGCGGCATCTACAATCTCTATCAGGGATCGTTCCCTTGCTCCAAAGATGAAGTCCAGTCGGTGGACATCTATGGCTATCCCGGTGTTGTCCCCGTCTAACGCTCTTTGCAGGTGCATAGTCCGAACGGACTCCACATCTCTCCTTCCAGTGTCCGTTCACCTTTCTCTAGTGAATACATGGAGTTGTCCAGAGCTGCCGCGGCGGCAATTCGATGGACAGTGTCTTTCCCTTCTCTGGTTGTGTCTTCATCAACGCCCGAGACTGCCATCGATCGCTCTCATTTCAGCCATACCATCTCGCTTTGTTCGAAGATATGACCGCATGGAAAACTTTCTTTAGAGATTATATCACTCACTTATGTCTGAAGAGTCAAGGGCTCGTTCGCTAACTCCTAGGTGGACGTTGACTGTAGTCTTCTTAATGTACGAGATAAGGCTGTTTGGTCACATCACCTCTCGGTGACAGACTAGAAGAGGTCATCTGGCTCCAATCGCATACTTCGACGGCTCGTCGACACCAGCTCCATATCTCTTTCAGACGGCGAGAGTGGCAACTTGCCACCCTCGGCCGCGGTCACGTGATGCCATGCGCCGCACGCACCGGGTTGACTGACGCCAGACAAGAAATAGGCGGCAAGGCATAGGGACGCTGGCACGAGAATGGAGGTTGAACGCGATGGGCCCGTCGTCACGGGCATCAGATGTGCGTGCGAACTCTGTCAATGATCTCTGGATCGTACTAATTCAGCCATTGAAGGTTGGATCGTAGTCGCCACAAATGTGCACGAGGAGGCAACCGAGGAGGACATAGCTGACCTATTCAGGGATTACGGTACTGTGCAGAACGTTCACCTCAACTTGGACAGACGGACAGGCTATGCCAAGGTAACGTCTCCGTCAAGATGTTGTTTACGGACACTGGAGCTAACCCAGGGCTACGCGTTGATCGAATTCCCTACCATGGAGGAAGCGACAGAGGCAGTGGCGGAGGCAAACGGTATAGAGTACCTAGGACAGCGTCTGAAAGTGGACTTTGCCTTCGTCAATGCACCAGACACGTTTAGCGAAGGCCATGGAGCCCTGGCAATGACATATCGCGACAGGTCAAAATCGCCAACCCGCTCCCGCTCCCACCGACGGTAACCACCGTGTGTATACTAGCATATTTATTACAGCCAGCTTCCCCTCTCTTGTCGTTGTTGATGTTGCCATTCGCGGTCACGTGACCACGTGCTGCGTCCATCCCGACGAAGGCGATGTGGGTTGTGTCGGCGGTAGGGGACGCCCTGGACGGCAAGAGGCGGTGGCTGCGGCCAGGGCGCAAGTACCGTATTGGACGGACTCGCCGCGGCGTCGACATCCACCTGTCGGTGAGCCTGGTGTCTCGGGCACAAGCCGAACTCGACGTTGGAGCTGCGACCATAGTTGTTCGTGACCTGAACACCAAGAAGGGCACCTTCGTGGATGGTGAGAGGATACCTGGCGCCAAGACTCTCCATCCTTCGAGCGCACCACTCACAATCGCAGCAGCCAAACCACAGAACGAGGAATGCCAACTTTTGCTTGAATGGAAGCCTGTCGTGGTCACACACTCCGTGAGTGGCAGTATCGGTCCGACAGATAATGCGATAACGGGAACTGGGGCAAAAGATCTCGACGAATTGGTGCAAAAGTGTGGAGTTCAAGTCATCTCGGACGTCACTGACCTGACGACCCACTATCTACCCACGGGCAACAGGAAGAGCTCAAAACTCCTCCATGCGCTCGTCAAGGGAGTGTACGTCATCTCTGAGCAATGGGTCCAGCGACTGCTGACGGTTGCACGTGAAACGGCAAGATCAGAGGACGGTGGAGATGAACTCGGCTCCGACGAGCGACCCTACTGCGTGCTGGAAACCGACTATGACCGCTACTTCCCCGACGCACTACATTACCTGGCGCAGCCAGACTTCGCACCAGACCCCAACCGGCGCACAGTCTTCCTCGACCGAACTTTCGTGTTTGGCGACCAATTCCAAGCTGACGCCCTTGTCGGGGCCGTATCTGATGCAGGTGGCAAAACAGCAGTGATAGACTTCGGCTCCAAGAAAACCTCGGACCAGATAGCTGATTACGTCTCGCGCCTTACCTCGGAGCCTGTTCTCATGAAGTTTGTCGTACCTGAAAAGAACCCCTCACTCGAACTTGTCCAACGGCTACACCTCCTGAATAGCGCCGCAAAACAACTAGGCATTTACCTTACCGATGCAGCAGCTCTCATGGACGCGGTTGTCTCGCTGGATTGTTCGAATTTACGGAAGCTTCGACGAACTACTGGAACCTCGACAGAAAGTTCACACAACTTTCGCTCAGAAGAGTTGGGCACAAACACTTCAGACATGGGGCCACCACCTGGGGGACGCCCTTCGAAAAGGCGTCGTGTGAATCCCAAGCAAATTGACTTGGCAGATCTGTTCGGCGCAGGCGAGGACGACGGCCCCCAATATCAGTCGCAAGAACAGCCCTCAATATCATCCCAAGAGCGTGTGCGCAAACAGTCGCAGTCGTGTAGGCAAGACCTGGCCACGACACTTGAGCTTTTGGGCGATGAGGAGGCTGCACCGGATGAAATTATGGTTGACGTGGCTCCGACAGCGGATGCCATGGTCCGGGAGGGCAGAGTCCCCAAACAGGCGCGTGGTGAACTTGAAGACGTGCAAAACCGTGATCTCGAGGAGATTGACAGTGAGATGGGAGAAGTTCGTGGTGCTCCAGAGCCCACCAGTGTCGACGAGCTCATGAGGCGCAAGAAAGAAGAGCAGGCCCTGCGATATGGGTCGCACCCAAAAGGTGAGGATGATTTGTGCTCCGAAATTGACTCTCTGCAAGATTTGGTTCTTGTCGAGGATATGCCAGTCGACTGTTTGCGGAACCGGGACTTGAACGAGTACTCGCGTCCTACGCGCCAAGCTTCAGTTCGATGGAATCCGGCATGGAACGGAAGAAAGAACTTCAAAAAATTCCGTCGACGGCGTGGAAACGATCCAAGAGTGGCTTTCCATCTTTCGACTAGCTACGTACCGCTTGTGGACGATGGGCTAGCCACTCATGGGATCTGCTTCAGCGTGCGAGGCAACTGCGTCGATGAAACGGAGGCTGCAGTTCAAAATCTCAATGCTCTCATGGACCACGCGCCCACATTTGGGCATAATGGACGGCGGCGCCCTCCATCACGGCCTCCACGGGGCGCTACTCCCGTGTCCGATAGCAGCAGTACTAGCGTCATGCGGAAGCAGCGGCCACAAGCGAAAAGGCGGCGTCAAGAGGGGCTCTTCGTCACTTCAGACTCGGACGACGGCGAAAGCGCTACCAGCAATTTCGAAGTACCACGAACGGGTCGAAGCCAACTTGAGTTGCTTGACGAGGACTCTGGCGAGGATCACCAAGATCCGCTCGCATTTAACTTTACTACATAGTTTACTGCATGCATTCTAATGATCATAGAACGTTTCTCGTCGTCAGTCGTGATGCTCGTGCTAGACTTGAGTCGCACGAGCAATTTCGTCCTCGCGCTGTTGAACAGCTTCTCTCTGGTCCTTTGTGTTGCGATTGACGTACCAGATTAGACTGCCACCTGCCACGAATGTGATCACAATCAACATCACGTTCACAGGGAGCGGATTAGTGTCGAATAGGGTGTGAGTAGCGCGATCTAGCCCCGACTGAAGCATGTTCAAGAGGCCTGAGATGCATGTCACCAGCCCGTAAACGACGCCAAAAGTATCGAAGCCAAACACTTTGGCACAGAAGTCTGAGACCACTGTGTAGTAAAAGGGCCGGTACATCACGAAAAGAATGATGCCCAAGTAGGCAGGTGCTGCCAGCGGTATGGTCCCTAGAATTCCGATTAGCAGGGATACAGTGAGCAGAACACTGAGCGTGAACTTAGTGGAGAAGCGATCAAGGAGAACACCAATAAAGGGGATGGCGATGATGCCTCCAGCTGGCAGGGCAACATCGAAGAAGCTGTTGATTTCTTTTGCCCGGCGAAACGAGTCAAAAAGATAGGTGTACTGACTCAAGATCGTTGCCACAAAATAGTTGATGCGCAACATCTGGATAGTTGTGAAAGAAGCTAGGAGGATGAACCATGGCGATTTTATCTGTTCCCATGCCGAAAAGCCGTGCAAGGCGCCCCATACTCCGGAGATTTCTGCAGGATCGCGAGAGCGCGTCGTGAGTAGCTTGTTTTTCAAAAGTTCATTGTTTTGATTCGTGTAGGTGTGTGTTATCGTCGCAGCGTCGTCCACGTCGTCTTCGTCGATCATGTCACTAATACTCTGATAAGTAGTTTCCCCAGTGCTGTTCAGCGTGTCGGAAGATGGTTGATTAAGGACATGCCCAGCGACGCTGACACGACGGCTCGACACCCCTGCCTCGTGTTCGAGCAGTGACGCCTCCTCGGAATCTTTCGGCGTCGAGACAACGTGCTCCATTGCCTTGGCAACGTCCTTCATGCTCTTATAGCTTTTCGAAGGCATGATGGTGGCCTGTGCTGTGAGAATGAACACAGGCACCACCAAGTATGCTGTGAAAAAGCGGTGCAGGGGCACGCCACCGGGTGTGCTTTCGTAAATCAGACGATAGCAAAGAAAGAGCGCGGAGCTTGAGTCAAATGCTCCTGTCAGTAGCGCTAAGACGAGCCCGGTGTGCCGCGGGAAGGTGTTGCTGAGCTGAAATGATGAAATGAAGGTGAACGGCCCACCTAGAGCCAGCAGTGAATATCCTACCATGAAGGGATCCACGATAGTGATGCTAGGTGCATTGGCCAGCATGGAAGCAGCCACGGCGATGAGGAGAGCACCGCTGACGCCGCACACCTTTGGGCCATAGACGTCCAACACCCAACCGATAGGCAATGCCGCCATGTTCGTCAGAACAGCAGCGATGGTGAACATTGTGTTGAGCTTGAGCTCCTGTCCCGAACAGATTGGCACGCCCTTTGCCACCTCATCGTCCGTGCACTGGTCCGAGTAGACTCCCTCCGCAACCAAGACAGGTTTCAGTGCTGCAAAGCCAAAGACAGGGCCAGCGGCGACTATGCACCAGAGAATGGCGCACGTCACCTGCGCTATGCGAAGCGCCTTTGACGGATACGCGTGAGTCTCGACCATCACGCTATGTGTAGCCCCGTCCACAGCTATGGGCAAGTCCGAGAGGCGCTGAGATCCATATATCCGCACATCGCCCCGCTCAGAGCAACATTCTCTCGGGCAGTTCGGGCTACGGCGTGTGTGTGCATTACGGCGAATAAAGTTGCTGTTGCTTGCTTTTTCTTACATGTTCCTGCAATGTCCTTTTCTCTCGGTGGATCTGGGCGGGACAGAGTGGGTCTCTGTAGGCACAGGCACGTCCTACGTCAGCGACACGTGACGCTTCTTTGCACCGACCTGCAGGGTCCGCTCGACTCGATGCACGTCTGAATGGAAACAACGGGCCGCTAGTACAGAAAACACGTGACGACGAAATATACATGGCATTTACCTGGTCCGGATGATACCGGCCGCTATAAGCAGATTGATCTTCTTGCGAACCTCGGGGTTCTTCATGTGGTCCTGCAGAGCAGCTGGGTTTTCCTTGGCCTGAGCCAGAATGCTGTTCATGACAGGATCCTGGAGAATCTCCACGATCTCTGGGTCCCGCGACACGCGCTCGAGGGTCTGCTCGGGCGTTTCGCCCTCCTGTGCCTGGAACCGCGCGTTGAGCGCCTTGTACTGCAGCTGCTCAATCTCCTGAGTGTGCTTCTTCTCCGTGTCGAGCTCGTGTGCCTTGCCCAGACACTCGATAGCCTTCGAATACTCGCGCATAGCGTGCAGCGCGTTTGCCTTACGGATGTATGCTCTGATGAACGACGGGTCCTTCTCGATCGCCGTGTCGCAGTCCTTGACTGCCTCTGGGAACGACATGAGCTTCGCATATGCCGCAGCACGGTTAGAATAGCCGCGCGGGTCTTGCGGTGCTCGCTTGATCATCTCAGTGTATGCCTTCACTGCGCCGGGCCAGTCTGCACTCTTGAACTTGGCATTGCCCTCTTCCCGAGCCTCCTCGGCCTTCTCTGGATCCACGTAGCTCTCCGCCTCCTGCTTCTTCAACTCCTTCTCTGCTGCACGGAGCTTATTGAGCGCGTCAGGCGTCCGGTGCTCGGTCAGAGACTTGTTGTAGTACTCAATAGCCTGGTCCAACTGGCCTTTCTTGGAGTACGCAGTTGCGATGCGGCTGAACGACTTTGCAATGACCTTGTAGTCCGCAAACACCTCGCGGCCCTTCGCGATGGCCTCTTGGCAAGTGGCAATTGCGGTATCGTAGTCGCCCTTCTCGAACTCAGCTGCAGCCCGATTGTTGAGATAGGTGATGTCTGGATAGATGTCCCATGCGGCATTGTAGTGCGCGATGGCCTCGTCAAAGTTGCGGCTCTTGTACGCAGTGTTACCCTTGGCTTTTTCCTCGTCTGCCTTGGCCTTCTTTTCCCGCTTCTCCTGCTCCTCCGGGCTAGCGTTGGCCTCTTCCTCGGCCTTCTTCCGGCGCTCCTCCTCCTCGAGCTTGGCCTTCTTGGCAGCCTGCTCCTCCTCGTTCTTGCGGGCCTCGGCCGCGGCATCGTGGGCCGAGGGGCCACCCTGGCCGCCTGCTCCAGGCATGGCTGTCATGTCGATACCGAGGATGACTCCGATGGCAGTCATGAGACGAGGGTCAGACTGTGCTGCCATCAGGGCCTGCATAGGGTTTTTCTGGATGCCCTCGATCTTCTGCCGGAACTCTGGGTCGTTGACGAACGGCTTAGTCTTGGGGTCGTTCTCCAGCTTTGTCCACACGGCGGGGTCGGAGAAGATTTTACCCATGCCCATGTCGGGAGTCTGTCCGTCGGCCATTGCCTCGCGGTTGATGGCGTCCTCGACTGCCTGTGCGCCGGCCTTGGCCTGGGCGTTGCTGGGATCCAGCTTGAGCGCCTCGTCGTAGGCGTCCTTTGCGCCGACGAGGTCGCCGAGGCCGTGGAGCGCGGCGCCCTTGCGGCCCCAGCCTTTGGCCCACTGCGGGTTGATCTTGGTGGTCTCCTCGGCGTCCTTGAGAGCGGCGTCGAAGTCTCGGAGGCTTGCGTAGCAGGCGCTGCGGTTGGAGTGGAGGACATGGTTGGGGCTTTCGGACGCTGCGATAGCCTGTGTGAAGAGGTCAATCGCCTTATTGAAGTCCTTAGCCGCGAATGCGGCGTTTCCCTCCGCTTTTAGTTGGTCTGCCGTGGCCATGGTCGCGTCTTTGCCGTGTTGATGGCCGTCGTCGTGGTTAGCGTCCGTTCTTTATATGGAAGCTGCAGCCAAAATTCCAGAAGATTCAGGGCGCTACCCGGACGGGAAGTTTCGTGCGCCGCGCGGCTCGTGCGGCTCAGCGTGCGGCTCATGCACCCGTGCGGCTCATGCACCAGTGCGGCTCAAATTTTCATGCGGCTCAGGCCGCGCTCAGCGCCACGGACGTCATGGCGCCCTTTCAAGAGCAGAGCGACGCGTTCATGGCGTGGCTGCGCGCCAAGGGCGTGTCCGTGAGCCCCAAGATCGACCTGCACGACTACCGCGGCGGGAACCAGGGCCGAGGCGTCATCGCCACCGACGACATCCCCAAGGGCGAGACGCTCTTCACCATCCCTCGCGACGCCGTGATGGCGCTCGACAACGACCCAGACTTCTGCGCCAAGGTCCCCGAAGCCTCGGAGCTGAGCCCCTGGATGTCCCTCATCGTGTACATGCTCTACGCGCAGGGCCGCGACGAGTGGCGCCCGTACTTCGACCTGCTGCCGACGCAGTTCAACACCCTCATGTACTGGTCCGACGAGGACCTGGACAAGCTCCAGGGCAGCGGAGTCGTGGCGAAAATCGGCAAGGAGGGCGCGGAGGAGCAGTACCGCGACGAAGTCGTCCCGCTGGTCAACAAGTACCCGAGCGTGTTCACCAGCGACACCTCGCTGGAAGCTTTCCACCGCATGGGCTCGCTCATCATGGCCTACTCGTTCGACACTCCGGCGAAGACGGCAGCCGCGAAGGGCTCTGACGGCAGCGACGACGAGGAGGAAGACACCGACGTCAAAGCCATGGTGCCGCTGGCAGACATGCTCAACGCACACACGCGGCTTTGCAACGCGAACCTCGTGCGCGAGGAAGGCGGTGTCCTTGCCATGAAGGCTCGAACAGACATTCCCAGGGGCGCACAGGTCTACAACACCTACGGCGACTTGCCCAACGCCGACCTGCTCCGTCGCTACGGATATACCGAGACAGGCGGCACCGCTTTCGACCTCGTCGATATCGACACCAGCGATGTCCTCGCTGCAGTCGCACGCGGGGACTCAAAGCTAGAGGAACGCCTGATGGAGACGCTCTACAAGCTCGACGAATGGCTCGAAGACGAGTCTCCAGCCGAGGAGCTCTATTGCATAGACTGTGTTTCCGGAGAACCTGACGAGGACCTCCAGTTTGTTGTGATTTTTCTCAGCCACGTAGCGAAACTTCCCGACTCGGACTTGGCGAACTTGGCACGCTCTGACAAGGCCCGCGGTGCCCTCTTCACGGATATTGCCGGTCTTGTGAGCAATCAGAAAGTCACTCCACAAGCGAAGCACCGGTGGAAAGACTTGCTCAAGGCGCGCCTCGAGCAATACCCGCCCGAACTCGTTGCTGAGCGGAAAGAGAAGCTCCCTCACCAGTTTGAGCAGCGCGAAGAGGTTACAGGTGACCGTTCTGAGATGGCGCGGGAAGTGCTAACCCACGAAGTCACTGGTCTCCTCAGAGCACAAGAATGGCTTGACGGCCTGCGCACCATATCAGTCTCTGATGTAAAGCGCCTCGGCCAGCCTGACCAAAAACGCAAAGGGGCCGCGGCGGCTGGGCGCGACTCCAAACGTCAAAAGTAGCGTCAGTGTACAATAGTTTATACAAATCATTTGCATTTTAGTGTACATGTCTATGCGTGCGCAGGCTCTGGATCGGCAGATTTGGGTCGCTTCTCGGCCTCTTTCTTCAAGTCGGTGAGCTTCCGCTTCTTCTTTTTGGGCTTCTCTGGCCGCTTCTCGCCCTCTCCGAAGACCTGGTCGGGTAGGTCGTAATTTTTGACGTTTTTAATAAATATGCTGTTGATCTCCTCGTCGTACTGGGGCCAGTTTTTACACGTCTCGTGGAACTCTTGACACGGCCACTGAATGTCGAGCCGCTTGCTTCCGTCAAGCTTGATTTCCAGACCGACGTAGAACGTGCTTGTGTGCACAGTGATCTTACCTTCCTCCTGAGGCTTTGCCTCCGATGAAGATGCCGCCACAGCACCAGCGATGTCCGATCGACTGTTGTTTCCCGCGGCAGCATTCTCAACTGAGTTGCTCTTGTTGTCTGTTGTGCCATTCGCCGGTGTGTCAGCAACCGTGTCGGTCACCTCCGTTGACACGGTGGTCGAGTTGGCCGGCACCTCGCCATCAGCTATCCGTAGCGCCTCCTCCTGTGTAGCGCAGTTGTGCTCAGTGTCAAACGTCTTATTGAAGGGATGGGCCACAACTATCGTGTCAAGAAGCTCCAGCTTCATGACCAGAAGGCGCAGCTTCGACTCCACCATTCCGCTCCACTTGAGGTGGTTCTCGGCGGACCCTTTGGTAGCGGCCACAATCGCGAGGTAGTACTTGTACCGATGGAAGAAGTCGTGCTTCGCAAAGAGGTCGACCCACTTCTTTTTGTTGAGCATGATATCGTCCATGATAGCGGCTCCACGCGCAAGCTCGTCCATGATTACTTTCATGGTGCTCGCTGTTATGTTGTGCGTGGCGCACATTGACGGATAGGCAGGAGTGATGACGGGCATGCGGTGCGAGCGATCCTGCGGGTAGATCTTCGGGTTCCAAACGCGCACCTGGAGGGGTCCGTCCTCGATATGCTTTAGGAGGACAGGCTGCGGCCAGTTCCACTTGAGCAAGATATGGAAGAACTTGCCCACCACAACGGCGCTGACAGCGTTCGGGTACAGCTGACAGATGCGAGCAACCATCATGGCCCACGCCACGCCGCCTGGGAAGCCCATGACGTTGGCGTAGATGGCACGTCGCTGGGCCCACAGCTTGATCGTTCGTAGGGCATGCTTGAACACTGTTGGCTGCGGCACAAGCCGGAGAATCTCGTCCGTCACGCGCGTGCCGTTGAGGGCGCGCTGGTCCTTGTCGTCAATATTCTTGAGCAGGTTCTTGTCCTCCAGCGTGAGGTTGAGCGGAACCTGGGGCAGATCTAACCGAGCGCAGATGCAGTCAATAGAGATTCCGCTGAACTTGATCTTGATGATGGGCACAAACGCGTCCGGGACGGCGGCGATCTCCTCGAGCTCAGGCCTGCCACGAAGCAGGCTCTCAAACACGGTGAAGAAGTCGTCGCGCGTCACGTGTTTGGGGACCACGATAAGCGTGTCGATATCCGAGCCCGGGCCGTACACACCGAGGCGGTAGGAGCCGAAGGTGAAGATCTTGCCGCCGGCGTCCTTGGCCATGCCCTCGGACATGTTCTTGCGCAGCGACACGATGCGGACGAGCTCCTCGGTGAGTTGTTGCATGACGAGGAGGACCTCGCGTCGCCGCTGGGTCTCGGACTCGGACTCAAAGCTGCCTTGGCGCTTGAGCTCCTCGATAAGCTGGTCGTTCAGCGCCGTCTCCCCCGGCGTCGGGCCAGCCGTGGTGATCGGCGGCGTGATGCCGTACGTCCGCTGCGGTGCAGACATGGTGGTGGACGGCGGCTGGGGCGCGAAGTCGTAGTCGTACGGCCCGTCAGTCCCAGCGGCGTAGTCGTTGTAGTCGTAGAGGGAGAGGCAGGCGAGCTGCTGGTACAGCAGGGCGGTGGACACGCTCACGTCGAACGGCAGTAGGGGACGCACTTTGAAGGGTGGATCCTGCGGCGGCGGTGAGGTGTTGGAGGTCGTAGCGGTGGTAGCAGCGGCCGGCTGGTGGCTCGAGGCGGTGGTAGTGGCCGGCGTGGTGGTGGCGGCGGTGCGTTTGGCCGGCTGGTCGTGGCTCCGTGGTACGTGGGACGGCGCCGGTCTGCTGGAACGGCCCGCCGGTGTCTCCTGATGGGGTGCCGAGTAGACTGCTCCGTGGCCTGTGTGCGCGTCGGTCGGGGCTGGAAACCTTGTGGTGCACGAGCGTTGCTTGAGGGCGCGGGCCGGGAAACGGGTTGTGACAGGGCTAGGGCTGGGGGCCTGATTGGGAATCCAGGGGGGGCGAGGCTGAGGGTTGGGGTTCCGCCCGATTGGACACTAGAGCGCGCGGCTGCCAGGGTTGGGGTCGGCGCCCAGTTGGACCGGGCGGCTACCAGGGCTAGGTCCCCGCCCGGTTAGGATACAAGCGCGTCAGGGTTAGGGCATCCGCCTGATCAGGACCCACAAGCGCGCCAGGGTTAGGCCCCCACCGATTCTTTTCATAGACATCATTCATTACTCGTAGCTACTTCGCCAGCAGCGGCGTCGTCTCCGGGCCGGAGCCGCGCGGGCGGTACATGTAGTGCTGCACAAAGATGTACAGATCCGCCAGCGCCACGCCGACGTTGCCCACCAGGAACGGCAGCGCCTCAAACAGAAACGCCTCGCGCCGGACGGCGTCGCCGATCTGCAGCGACGTCAGGTAGATGGTGAGCTGGTACGACGCGTTGCCGAGCAGGGCAGCGAAGAACAGGAACATGCACAGGCCCTCGGTCGACCTGCGTCGCTGGTTCTTGAGGATCTGGGGCAGCCGGCTCACCACGTACAGCGTGCTGCACGTCCACGCGCACACGCGGCCCTCACTTGTGGCTTTGGTCTGTGCGCGTGTAGTGCTGGGGTATATTCGTACCTGTTCTGCTTGTGGCATATGGGGTCACTAGAGTCTGACCTGC
>JANJPH010000086.1:0-34910 GCA_030407195.1 [Candida] tunisiensis
CCAAAGCCGTCGCCCGATAACTACACACACACACGACCAAGCATCAAAATGGCAATAGCTGTGCGCCTCCGGTCACTCGCCTCCACCAACCTGCTAGGCCGAACCTGCCGGGCATCCGGGCCGCGCCGGCGGCCTGGCCGCGCTCGTCGCTCGCCCCAAACCACATGTCTCGCCCTCCGTCGCCCGTGTGTGACGTCGTCGTGAGAGGCCCGCTGTGGTTTACCCGGCAGTGGCCCCCACACGCCGTCCGTCTCCAATACGTCAAGGGCCAGGGCGAAGCCAGACGTTGCCACCCGCCCCAATTGCACGCCATGGACACCCAGGGACCAGGACGGTCGGCGCCAAGGCTCGTCGAGGACCTCCTCCGGCAGGTGCGCGGGTCTGAGTACCTCGCCATGGCGCCTCTCCAGGCGGCCAAGGTCGTCAGCGCCCGGCCCCTCGTCGAGCTCTGCCGCCTCGAGCCACACCCCGTTCCGCCCCGCGACGGCGACCCCATGCGCTTCATCGACACCCGCGCCCGCGCCCACTACGAGATCACCGTCACGGGCCGCGACGCCTGCACCGAGCGCCACCCGCACCACTTTGTCCTCCAGGCCCACGGCCTGGGGCCTGGCAGCCCCCCGCCCCTCCCTCGGCCCCCAGCAAACGCCGACAGCGACGCCATGGACGACTTGGAGCCGTCCGACAAGACCGAGGACGGCAGCACGGCGGCACCGCCCCCAGAGGCCGCCGACGACGCCGAGCGGCGCAGCACGAGCGCAGAGCCCGCGAGTGCACGGCAGCTCAAGAGCAACAACCCGTTCGGCGGCTCTGCCAGGCGCAGCAATGCGCCGCCGCTGCCCCCGCGCAAGGCGAGCCACGACGCGACGGCGTCGCAGCAGTTTACGTTCGTGTGCCAAAAGAGCGGCGACGTAGCCGCAGTCATCGCCATCTACCCGCCCGAGTTCAACGAGGCTGACGCACTGGCGTTTCGGCGCGAGGCTATATCTGAAAGATACCAGCGGTTTCACCACCTCAAGCCCGGCGCGTCGCAGCCGACGCCGGCAATGTGCTGGCAGACCCTGTTCAAAGTCATTCGCGAGCCGCTGATCCACCCACCGGACGAGGAGCCAAAAGAAATCTCGTTCCAGAACCCCACTCTCAACCTACGCCTCGACCAAAACATACTGCGCAAGCTGTACTTCACACACAACGAGGCGACCCAGTCATGGCTGTCTCCAGACTTTACACAGCCCGGCACCGACGCCATGCGGGCATCCATGGAGCGGAAGCTGGCAGAGTGCGTTTGCCTGGGCCTCGCGGCCCCAACCTCGCGTTCGGCAGGCCAGCCGTTCACCGACATGCGTTTTGCTGGGGCCGGATCGGTGCTGCTCCCTGCCTTGAAAGCATGGGGCTTCCCGACGGCTGCGCCCAAAAAAGATGGCGGTGGGCTGAGCGACGTCGATTATGGCCAATACGTTGCGCTCGGCGCCGTGGAGACGTTTAGCGACGATCTGGTAGTCCAGTGCTATGAGCAGCAGGCGGCCGCTGACCCGCGTCACGTCCATCACTATTTGGAAGCGCTCAAACGAGTGGCTCAGCTTCGCGGTAGCGAGACATTGGAGATCAAGGTCATGGAACTCATGTCCCTAGGAGCTGTGTCTGAGTCTGAGGTTACAGAAGCTTATGAAGTGTTTGGCCTCCAGGACGACGCAACGGACACCCAACTCATTGATGCCTACAATGCGCGGGCTCCGGGCGGCGACGCTGCGCTGCAGTCGGCCCTGGAGCGTATTAACCGGGTCCGTCAAAGCCAGCAACTGGCTGAGTTTATTGATCTTCAGAGCATGACCTTAGAACGGGCATATCGCATGCTACAGGTTGATGAGAGCGTGGATGACGACGATGTGATTGTGACTGCATATCAATTCTGCTGTAACGAACAGCCGGACAAGACACCATTGTTTTCGAAAGCCTTGCTCAAAATAGCGCGCCATCGACAGTCTCCACACCTCTTCAATTTTATGGAGGAGGGTGACGAAACGGCGTTTTACGGCGTGCGTCCTCCAATGGAGCTAATGGAAGCTCTTGCCGTGCTAGGGGTAGAAGAACCCTCTATTGCGGACTCCGATCTCATGACGGTCTTTGCAATCCGTGTGAACGACGGCAGCGGAGAATATGAGCGATTGCGTCGCGCACTAAAAGTTGTGGGCCAGCACAAGCAGTCCTCGGCTATTGCCACATTTCTTGCCACTGGCCAGACGGCAATTGGGGCGGCTGCATCAGGACCGGCGGCGCGGCCGGGTGCCGGCCAGGGAAGAGAGGACTGGCCCGTGGGCCTCAATAACATTGGCAACACCTGCTACCTCAACTCCCTACTTCAGTACTATTTCACTCTGCATCCTCTACGCGATGCTGTGCTGGGGTTTCGTGACGGCGACTATCGTGAGGATCTAAACAACGTGTCCGAGGTTACAAAGAAGATTGGAGGTCGCGGCGTCCCGCGGTGGGAGGTTCGAAGAGCTCAAATCTTTGTTCAGCATCTCGCCGACCTGTTTCGTAACATGATCACAACACCAGACGCATATGTCACGCCGAAGCGAGACCTCGCCTATCTTGCTCTCGTCAAGAGCAGCGAGGACGACGAATACAAGCGCGAGCCAGACGAGGCCATTCCTGAGGAACCAACATCCAACGAGGAAACGCCCAAGTCACAGAGCCCTGCTCAAGATTTGGAGCAGTCACAACGGCAAGGAAGTGATCTCATCGACTTGGGTCAGGTTGACGACAAGGAGAACCTCTCGCCCGTGGTGGGGCCAGCGCGGTCGCTCAAACGGAAACCCAGTGGCGTTCTCCAGCAGAGACTTACTTCCTCGCCTGACAATGTGGAGCACGAGCCAGCGGGGCAATGTGACCCCATGGAGGAAGACACACATTTGACTCCTCAGACCACCGACAACAATTTGCCAGCTGGTGACACCATTGTGGCTGGTCAAGAAGCCCGACACACAAAGGAAGGAGCTGCACCGCCGTCGTCGCCTGAGGTAGAGGCACCACCTGCGCTGCCAAAGCGTCGTGCTTCGACTGCAGAGGAAAAGACCGAAAAAATTCGCAACGCTCTATTCGGCAGACAGCAAGACGTAACGGAGTGTATCGAAAACGTTCTTTTTCAGATAGAGGCGGCGGTGAGGCCGTCCGCAGTGGACGAGGATGGCGAACAGGTGGACATTGTCAAAGATCTATTCTACGGAACAACAAAGCAAACGCTAGCCACCGCAGGGGATGGGTCCAACGAACGTACCAAGACGGAGCGTTTCTCTTCACTTCTCGTCGATGTGGCCGCCGGTCCCCGTGACATCTATGACGCCCTCGACTCATATTTTGGCGAGGACGTGTTGGAATTGGAAGGCAAGGCAACGTCGCGGTCGTTGGCCATTTCAAAGTTGCCACCAGTGCTGCAAATACAGATACAACGGGTGCAGTACGATCGCGAACTTGGGGACGTGTTTAAAAGCACAGCACTGCTCAAGTTTGATGAGACTATTTATCTGGACAGATATGTGGAGTCAGACGACCCCAAAATTGTCGCAAAACGGCGAGATGCATGGGCATGGCGCAAGCAGCTTGCGCAGGTCAATGATCGCCTAGCTTACTACACCGGCCGAGAGAATGGCGGAATGACTGTCGAGGAGAGTCTGGGTGCCACTCGGGAATGGCTCGCAACGCTCAGCGAAGGAGGTGACGAGGACATGCGTGTAGACGCTGATACTGTGGCGACAATAGAAGATGAGGCTGGCCGGATAGCCAGTACCGTCAAGACACTTGAACTGGAGCGTGACTTTTTGATGGAGCAGCTTGACAAGCAGTTCGCAGACATGCGGGAGGTCGGTTATCGGATTTTGGCCGTGTTTATACATCGCGGCCAGGCCCACTTTGGTCATTATTGGATATACATTTTCGACCCCAAGTCAGGTGAATTCCGAAAGTATAACGACGAAACTATCACGGCAGTGCCCATCAGCGAAGTCATGAACTTTTCGGAGGGCAACGATGCCACGCCCTACTTTCTGGTGTTTGTCAAGGAAGACCTCTACGAAAAGTTCGTCCAGCCTCTTGACCGACACATTGAGCGGCCCAAGGACGCAGGCACTACTGGTAGCTCGTCTGAAGCCGGCTCAGTCGTCGTAGAGGAGCCTACGGCTGCAAAAGATCGTCAGGGGCAAACTGCATAGTCATGACGAGGTGTACAATAAGAATACTTACAACAGTGAATCTAGCTTTCCGTAGACTGAAAGCACAGCGGCGACTATTTCCAGCTGAAGATCCTTGTCGGGATGGGCATCGAGCTCACTCTGAATCTCCTGGGCGAGGTTGCTGCCAACAGGGCCACCGCGTCGAAGGTTGAAGGGCCACTCGCCAAAGTCCGTAACCAACTCGTCTGCGCGTGCAAAGGCTTGGTCGCGAGCGTCGTAGCTGAGGTCTGTGAGCACATTTTCGAGTACGTTGGCAGCGTAAGCTGCGCAAACCAGCGCAACAGTCCGAAGATATCGGAACGGCACACTGTCGGGCAGATACTGTGACGACGGCACTACCATCGTGCGAGCGGTCAAAGCGCCCACGACACGCTTCTTTATCGACTCCTTGGCCGCTGTGTCTGCAACTGGATGGGTCGCCATGTCAAACAGAAGAAAGTTCTTCTTCTCGGTGCGCAGGATGCCCTTGTCCACGAGGCCCTTGGCAAGACGCTCACGCACTTGCTTGAGCTGGTATGAGATCTTTGTGAGGTTCCACGTCTCGCCCGAGAGGTAGTCGATCCAAGTGCCCACGCTCAGGGGCTCGCTCTGCTTCATGATCTTGATGGTCTCGTCGAGCAGAGTCTCGCCGGTCAGCCTATCGTCTAGCACCTCAATGTAGCGGTCGCTGAGCGCAAACCGGCGACGGGCGCTCTCGTTCACCATGGCGATCTTGCCACGGAACGCCAGCTCAATGAGGATGCAGCCGCGGAGAGCGTAGCTGATGTTGTCGTTCCAGAACGACAGGTGGCCCTGGCGGTCCTTGAGGCCCATCAACAGCACGTCTTCCATCAGGGTGAGCCGTGGCTGGGTCGACTCCTGGGCCGTTGTCTTGAGGTCCTCGGGGTCGTACGCCACTTTGTGACCGTTCTCGGCTATGTAGGATGTCTCGGGCTCGTCGCGGGCCGGCGACGCCGCTGACGACTCGCCCGCAACCCGTCTCCTTTGCAGCCCGCTAGACATTGTCAAGGCTCCGCTTCCTCGGTCGTTGTCGTCGAACGTCAGGGTTAGGTGCTGTGGAAGCCACTTCATACACACAAAACAACAACATGCATTACGTATCAAGTCATGAGAAGCGAAACGGCCCAGTCTACAGAGAGCGTGCGCAGGTCAGTGTACTGCTGGCCCGTCCCGACGAAGAGCACAGGGATCCCTGTGCTGTACGTCATGTTTACGAGTGTCCCGATCATGTCTCCTACCGTGTCGCACTTGCTGATCAAGAAGAAATCGAGATTGCGGTTCGGCCCAAACGCCGCGTTGAAGTTGCGAGCCTGCTGGACCGAATCAGTGCCTACGAGTGCTTCGCCAACCATGATGATCTTGTCGGGCGCCGCCAGCTTGCCAAACTTCTCGAGACTGCTCATGAGTCGCTCGTCGTTGTGGCGACGGCCAGCCGTGTCGATCAAAACTACATCGTAGCCCTCCTTCTCCGCGTGGCTGACAGCCTTCTGCGCAATGACTGCTGCGTCCTTGCCGTAGCCCGCCTCAAAGACGTCCACTTTTCCGACCCCAAGCCGGTCCGACAGCTCGCCAAGACGGCGCCCATGAACTTTGAGTTGCTCAACTGCACCGGACCTGAATGTGTCGCACGCAGCGATGAGAAGGCGCATGCGGTTCTGAAGCAGCCAAAACCCGATCTTGGAGAGGTTGGTGCTTTTGCCCACTCCGTTCACGCCGACCACTGAGATCACATAGGGTCGCCCGCCACGCTTGCGATTCGCCTGGACCTCATGCAGCAGGTCAACAGACGTCTTTGGTGTCAGAATACGACGCAGAGCGTCGCCCATGGCAGTCTTGACCGTCCGCTCCACGCTCGTCCAGCTCTCTGTCTTCGACCCCAGCAGCGACTTCTCGACGCTGTTGCATAGATGCTCGGCCACCTCCCTTGCGACGTTCTTTTTCATGAGGTGGTCCTGCATTCCGGCTAGTGCCGTTCGCAGATCGGCTTCGTCCAGTGTTTTGCCACCGACGATATTCTTGAAAAATCGCAGCGCGCCGCTCTCAGACTTCTTTGTGCCGTCGTCTACACCACGACGCAGGATCTCGTCCATCTCCGCAGAGAGGTCGCTCAGTATGAAGTCGCCTTTCTTGTTTGCGGCCCCGTAGCCTTCCATGTCCGCGCCAACCTCTGCTGTACTGTGCGCCGGCTCTTGGCCGGTGGCACCACTGTAGTCGAGCACTCCCGCGTCCTGCTCGTCATCCTCGACGGCCTGGCCAAACTCGTCCCACTTGCGGCCCTTTTTCGCAGGCTTAGTAGGGGTCTGGGTGCCCGAGTTCGGGGTGTCCCTGCCAGATCCCGGCTTCTTCCGGCCCCCGCGACGCTTCGGCTTGCGCTGCGCAATGGGCAGGTCGTCAAGGTTCGGCTCGCCTACCCGCTCGAGGTCTGACGGGTCTAGCTTCTCTGTCGTAGGTTCTGGCTCGGAGACAGCGAGCCCGTTGAGCTTTGCAACAAGCTCAGGCGACTCAGCGGTGGGTGCCGAGCGGTTCTGCACCGCCGCCTCGTCGAGTTCCTTCATCTTGAGGTCGAAATACGACTCAAACTTGGAGAAGTCTGCCACAATCGCTTGTGGGTTTCGACCACGTTGCTCGCGATACTCATTGCCGTACAGCGACAGGAACAGCGTCCGGGCATTGTCCACAAGCGTGTCGACGTACGGCAGCTGAAGGATGCTCTGGTAGACAGCAACGAAGATGATGCCAAGGTCGTTGGCGACCGTCCATCGCACTGTGTAGGAGTCTTTGTGGAACACCTGGGTGTGGACGCCGCCGCTGCGGTTCTCAATGAAGACGTCCGCGACCAGGCCGTTCACGACGCTCGGCGAGACGGGCGCCAGCGTCTTGCGCCACAGCACAATCCCGGTTGTCGTGAAGATGGTGAACAGATCAATCATCGCGTTGTTCGCACGACGGACGGGCAGCGTGTGATTAGGTAAGCCGCGCCGCAGGACTGATGCGGCTATGGCGCTGCCGCAGGGCTGATGCGGCTGTGGTGCCGCCGCACGGCCTGTGCGGCGCGTTGGGAGTTGGCGGGCTATGCGAGGCAGTCGAACGGAGACATTTGGTGTGGCGCGGGGCTCATGTAGAGTGGCGCAACTGCCAGCTGCCGGGTTGCGGCACAATCAGCGCGTAGCAGACCGGCAAATAGTCGGTGGCGGCCCCTGGCGCCCTGCCCGGCGTCTGAGCCCGGCATACACCACGTTTAGATGCTGTGCGCACCCAAAGAGACCCGTACAACCGGTGCCGGCCCGACCGCACCGGTGCTCCACACCAGCACAGATGCCCTCATCGCGTCTGATGCGCGTCGCCGGTGCCGTTTCGTGCGGGGGGGCACGGCTGAAACCGTGGTCGGCAGGTCGTGAGCCTCGATTTTGCCCAATACGGTACCGCGATGCGCCATATTTACCCAACCCGCCGCACGAGGGCGGATCGTCGCCCGTTTCGTCCGACAGCATTACAACCTCCCCGGACCGTCAACAGTGGCGGCAATTGCACAATCCAGCGGCAAATCGGCCCCGGAGACACGGACCAGCGCACTATTACATGCGGCAAAGATAGCTAACCATGTCTCGGCGCACTTCCCGGGCGTCGCGGCACCCGCAGCTGACGGACGATGACGACAATCTGTCCCAGGGCCGCTGGACCCGCTCGCCGCCCTCAGACGAGGACCTGATACCTCGCAACGGACCACGCCACCGCAGCAAGGTCGCCAGCTACGCGGAGCCCGACTCTGAGGAGGATCTCGTCACCAGCTCCGATGGCGACGAGGTAAACGGAAACGACAGCAGGGCTACACGGCGGTCTCGCAGACGCAGGGCGCTCAGCGGCTCGTCAGATACAGATCACGATGCCCCGCCCCACACTGCGAGCTTTCCCATAACGCTCAAGCTGCGCAAACGGGTCGACTCTCCTGTCCCCACCTCCGCCGTCCCGTCGAACGATGCCAGCAGTGAGGAGCAGCCTTTGAGTCACCACCACCCTATCCCACACACGGCTGTTGAGGAGCTGGCGACGTCCGGACCCCACGAAGCCTCCAAGGAGCAGCCAGACGCGCCCCTTGCAAACGGTCGTCGGACCGGGCGGAAGCAGCCCAAACGAATCGAGGACTCCGAGGAAGAGTACAGGGAGGAGGGCTCTGGATCCGATGACGACGGCAGCGTATCTCCAGGTACAGTGGGAAGCAGCGATGATGACCGGCGGGACCGGAGCATGGCGGGCTTTATTGTCAACGATGACGGGGGCTTCGACAGCAATGAGGAGGACGGTGGCGTTCCGCTAGGACCTCAGCGGCGGAAAACGAACAAGAAAAAGAAGAAGCGATCGAACCAGAACGGCTCCAGGCCACGGAAGCGTGGACGACCACGGAAAGTAGTTGTGTCGGACGAGGGCGAGTACGTGGACGATGGGGACGATGACGACGACGACGATGACGATGCCGGCTCAGATGGCGAAACTGGAGGCCCTGGTTCTGTGGTGTCCGACGGCAGTCCGCGCCGTGCTGGTCGCGCACGCACGCGGAGTCAGCGACTGTCTGACTCAGAGGCCGAGACGCAGGCAATAAGAGCAGAGCTGGCAGAGCTCCGGGACAGCCCAGTGCCCTACTCTCCGCCGCGTAAAAAACATCTCCGTGCACGAAAGGAAGTGAACTACCAAATTCTCCCACCTCCACCGTTAGATGCTCCCCCACCGGTGGGTACGCCATCTCGTGGAAGGGGACGCCCCCCCGCACCGGTTCGCCGACTGTTCCCCACAGTTGGCCCGTTCGGCGGCGCTGATGTCACCAGCATATTCGGAGGCGCTGCAGCTGGTCTACCCGGGGTCGGGCCGGGCGCTGGTCCAGGCATCGGGCCAGCCGGCGTGGCCGCGGTTGGAGGTGCCGACTCTGATAGCAGTGATGATGAACTGAACCGTGCAAAGGCTACTGCTGGGGGACCGCCTTTTGGAACGCCGGGAACGGCTCTAGGCCGAGTGAAGGCCAAGACTGCTCTTACGACGGACTCTGACCCCCTCGGTGTGGACATGAACATCGATTTCACAGCTGTTGGCGGTCTTGACAACCACATCAACCAATTGAAGGAGATGGTGATGCTTCCCTTGCTATACCCAGAAGTGTTTCAACGATTCCACGTGACGCCACCTCGGGGTGTGCTGTTCCATGGTCCCCCTGGCACGGGAAAAACGCTCATGGCCCGTGCTCTGGCCGCGTCGTGCTCCACTGAGGGCCGCAAGATCACTTTCTTCATGCGAAAGGGTGCGGACTGTTTGAGCAAGTGGGTTGGCGAAGCAGAGCGACAGCTTCGTGTTCTCTTTGAGGAGGCGCGGAACAGCCAACCGAGTATCATATTTTTCGATGAGATCGATGGTCTCGCGCCTGTTCGCTCCTCCAAGCAAGAGCAAATCCATGCCAGCATTGTTAGCACGCTTCTTGCTCTGATGGATGGCATGGACAACAGAGGACAGGTCATTGTAATCGGGGCAACCAACCGACCGGACTCGGTTGACCCTGCTTTGCGACGGCCTGGTCGCTTCGACCGAGAGTTCTACTTCCCACTGCCGGACCGTGAGGCGCGGCGCAAAATCCTTGCTATTCACACGCAGAAGTGGAATCCGCCGTTAGAGGCTTCTTTTTTGGACTCATTGGCCACACTCACCAAAGGCTATGGTGGTGCTGACCTCCGTGCACTCTGTACGGAGGCTGCGTTGAATGCCATACAGCGGCGATACCCTCAGATCTACAGCTCTACCCAAAAGCTAATGGTCGATCCGTCACAGATCAATGTGGTTGCGAAGGATTTCATGCGGTCTATGGACAGGATTGTTCCAAGTAGTGCGCGAAGCAGTGCGTCCGGAGCTGCACCTCTCCCCGCCACGATTGAGCCATTACTGGGTCAAGCATTCGCAGCAATTCGGGAGAAACTTGACCGTTTTGTACCAAGGCGGCAACGACGTTCAGCACTGGAGGAGGCCATGTATGTGGAGCCTGATGATGCCGACGGAGGTTTCCGTCGCCAGGAGCAAATGAAGCAGTTCCAGCGCAACCGCGTATTTCGTCCGCGGCTGTTGATCACAGGAGCTCCTGGGCAAGGTCACCAGTACATCGCTTCGGCAATACTGCATCACCTGGAGGGCTTTCACGTACAGAACTTTGATCTCGCCACATTGCTGTGTGACTCGGCGCGAACTCCTGAGGCAGCTGTAGCACAGCTGATGGTGGAGGTGAAGCGGCATTCGCCGAGTGTGATCTACATACCGAACATTGACAACTGGATGGCAGTGATGCCCGACACAGTTAAGAGCACATTTCTGGGAATTTTGCGCAGCATCTCACCATCAGAGCCCGTGCTCGTTCTCGGTATGGCCGAAGTGAGCTCATGGGAAAATCTCCATCCCCAGGTGCGCTCCTTATTTGGATACTCGACGGAGAATAGGCAATCTTTGCCTGTGCCGACCACTTCGCAGCGTCGGGCCTATTTCGCGCAATTATTAAGCTATGTTCGGGCTCGCCCCAGCGAATATCCTGACGAGGCGTCACTGCAAAGACGCAAACTTGAAGATCTGCCGGTTGCACCCCCGCCGCCCGAACGTCCACTCACCAAGGCTGAGTTACGGCAGCGTGACCGCAACGACGTCAAGCTGAAAAACATGTTAAAGATCAAGCTAAGCGGATTGATGGACCTCGTCAAAAATCGCTACAAGCGCTTCAAGAAGCCCCCCATTGATGACTACTTGTTGGTGCACCTATTCGAGCCAATGCCGCCACCGCTGTGCCAGGACTACAAACGAACGGATGACGACATGATTTTGGAGGTGGCAACAGGGAAGAAGTACTACAACATGGACCTCGACGTCATTGAAGAGCGACTTTGGAACGGCTACTACTCAGAACCTCGGCAGTTTCTACGTGACATTGAAATGATACACATTGACGCAGTCACCACGGGAGACCGTGAGCGCACTGTCAAGGCTTCTGAGATGCATACGAACGTTCAGGTAGCTGTGGATGAGATTGGTGACCCCCAGTTTCTCCATGACTGCCATCAGATGCACCTTCGAGAGATCAAACGCCGAGAGGAACTGGCTAAGCAGATGGCAGCGCAATCTGCTTCTGCTGAGCGGGGAAATGAGGATGTGGGAATGGACACTGCCGGTGCGGACAGCACTATGCTTGACAATCAGGTTCCTCGAGAGCACGCGGTCGACAATAAAGACCCTGACGCAATGGATGTGGAAGACAAGTCAGAGATAACGGAAGACCGGAGTGTCCCTGTCGCAGAGAGCCCTTCTGACGAAAGTGCCGAAAAGACCACGGAGCCGGCGCCTTTGGAGTCCACTGTCGAAGTAGCTGGCCAGTCAACCTCACAACCGCAACTTGACGCAGCTCGACCTAATAATGACGCTGCTTTTGCTGTTGCTGAGAAGTCAGAACCAAATACTCCGACACCAGAACCCGAACCACCGCTGGAGTTAGACGAGGCTCGTATCCAAGCACTGGAGGAAAAGCTAGTTTCGAGTTCGTCGGAGTATGTCATAGAGCAGCTCGAGCAGCTGAACGCTGCGCTAACGGAAGTTGTGTGGCAGGAGCGGATGTCTTGGGACCGCAACAAGATCATCTCATTGCTGGAGGCGAAACTTGACGAGACGGTGGAACTCATAGAAGAAGCTCGATCCGCTGCTGAGGAAATCCTCTATTAACGAAATTGTATACTAATGTACCACTGAAATGATGAGTTTATAGGCTGCCCGCTCGGTCGTCACAGAGTTCGTATCAGGCTCAGCAGTCGTCGAGCACCTCCAGATTCCTGTTCAAGGAATCAATGCGCTGGAGAGCGGCACTATTCACGTCTTCATAACAGCTCTTAAGCGATGCTCAAGTCGCCATATGGCTTTTTCATGCTGAAGCGGATTCCAATATCTTCGCCAATCCAAGGACGCCCTCATCGTCACCATGCTGACCAATAATCTGCATACCAATAGGACCATCCATCGTTTTCCATGGGACAGATATTGCAGGCAAACCGGCTAGCGAGGCCGGCACGGTGAGAACGTCATTCACATATCCGTGTGAGGGGGTGTTGAAATCCAGCACATCTGCGAGAGGCGGAGCGGGCGTCATTGAAGCAGGGGCGATCAAAAAATCGATTGCAGCACGCCGAGCTGGTCGTGGCGGCACACCAAAGAGGTTGGGTACACGGAACACGGAATCGTAATCGCGCTTGATCATGCGACGGATGCACTGTGCTTTAAGAAAGTGGTTGTTGGGCGCATCGGCACTGAGGTTGTACGTACCAAGCAGTATTCGACGCTTAACCTCTTTGCCAAACCCTTCTTCACGCGTCGGTGCGAACCATGTACCCTCCAGCTTGTCGGCTTTTGCGCGACGACCGTACCGAATGCCATCGTACCTTGCCAAATTGGATGCGGCGTCAGCCGGGGCGAGCACGTAATATGTTGGTAGCGCATGCCGGATAGATGGTAGCGTCACCGTCTCTATTGTGTGGCCCAGCTGACGGAGATAATCCAATGCGTCCACCCATGCCCTGCGTACTGCGGTAGTCAGGCCTTCAACATTGTAATTCTCGACCACTCCGACGGTGAGCTTCTGCTCCTGTGACCGGAAACCAGCCATGTGGCTTTTGAGTGCCTCCCGGTAGCGGTCGCTTAGACTTGTTGGGTCGCGGTGATCATACTTGTCAATTACCTCGAATGCCTTCTGCACAGTTGCCACTGATCCGGCCAGCAAGCCAACATGATCCAGACTTTGCGCATAAGCAACGACCCCATTGCGTGAAACGCGCCCGTAACTCGGCTTGAATCCGACAATACCACAATAGGCAGCTGGCAAACGTACAGACCCGCCAGTATCTGTGCCCAATGCGATATGGCACATACCCGCTGCTACTGCTGCCGCACTACCACCTGAGCTACCGCCCGCGCTGTAGTCCACATCTTCATGGAGCGGGTTCACAGTGGCTCCGAAGATGGAGTTGGTGTTGTTTGATCCCATGCCAAACTCATCCAGATTGACTTTCCCAGCGACGACTCCGCCGGCTTTTGTCAACAGCGACACCGCCGTCGCCTCGTAGGGCGACACATAGTCCCGCAGCATCTCTGACGAGCATGTAGTGGGCTCGTCGGTCGTGCAGAAGTTGTCCTTGACTGCAACGAGTGCTCCTGCCAATGGGGTCCCTTCGGCAGCGGCCACTTCCCGCAGAACGCGATCCCGCGGCCGTGTAGATATGAATGCATTGATCCGTTGATTGAGGGCCGCAATATTGCCGAGACATCGCTCCGCCTCCCTCACCGACCTCATCGCGCGCTGATTTGTGTGGTAAGACCCGTCTCGGGGTTTGGAAGGTCGTGAGCTCAAGTGGCACCCGGGCCGCTGATTCGCAGGTTGTGAGCCCCAGTGGCCCGATGGGCTCACGACCGTAAACCGAGGGCGCCACCTCTAGCATGAAGTACGCGTCGCTGCCCGACGTCGACACGGACAGCCCTGACATATTCGAGTCACCAGATGTGCCAGAACCGCCGCCACCGCCGTCCCCGCCGCGATCGCGACGCGACAGCCTAGACACGGCAGCTGCAGACCCCGAGGCCTCCCGGAAACGCTTCGAAAAGGCCTACGTCGACAACGGCACAGCGGACTTCTCTGACGCTATCACATCACACAAGAACGAGCGCTGGTTCCGCGTAGCGACGCTTCCCGAGACCATTGAAGCCAGAGCGGCGCGTCTGAAGCGGGAAGTGCGGGAAACACTGGACGCACTCGCTGCTGAGCGGACGCCAGAGGCAGCAGACAACAGCCAGCAGCTTTCTGAACTGTTGGAGCGGCTAAACGCTGAAACAGAGCCCAGCCACGGCGCAGCTTTGCGTGCTCCATCTTACTGGAAGCCACAGGAGTCCCAGACACCCGCTCGAGAAGTGAACCAAAAACCTCCACCGCCGCCGAATTACGAGAAACTGGCTGCAGTGGACTCAAGGCTGGCTGCACTGGAACAAAAGCTGGGTGCCGGCAGTGAGGTGCCGCTGGCTGCAGCGATCGCGGAGTTGAAGCGAATGCTTGAGCTCGTGAAATCCACACCCTCGCAGATAGAATCATCGCTCGGCCACTTCAAGTCGTTGAGCCAGACAGTGGACAAGATGAAGCGCGACGAGCTGCCGCTACAATCGAGCCATGTCGAGGTCATGTTCTCCCACGCTGATACGATACAAGAACTGAGTCGGACGGTTCCTCGGCTGGTGGCCCGCCTGAAGTCTCTGAATACTTTACATAGCGATGCCGCCGCAAGTGTAGCAGCCGTCACAGAGATGCAGGCTGAGCTCGACGACTCGAAATCATCAGTAAAAGACTGGACAGCAGCGCTCGACAAGCTTGAAACACAACTATCCCAGAACATAGAGACAGCAGACAAAAACTCTGCTGAGATCGAAAACCGGATAAAGCGGCTCGAAGAAAGGGCGAATGAACTGGCTTAGCCAAATCCACTATCGAACAAAGCCATTATGTCTACCTTAACTGTGTCACTGTCTGAAAACATCGTACGGACTCTCCGGATAGACCAGACAATTAGGAGTCTGGTCAATGTTCTGTTTGCCAATACGGCGCGTAAATGCGCCGACAATAGATCGTTGATCATCAACTGGATAGTCACCTGACGACTCCCACCACATGCCGCCGCCCAGCTTGTTCTGGAGTACATAATCAGCCTTTTGCTCAGCGATGGGAGCATTGTCATACACAACCATGGTACGCGTACTCTCGTTCCAGCACCGTGCTGCGCCTGCTTTGTGATCAGTGGTCTCTTTCGAACCCTCCTGGGGTAACACCTTGTAGTCCCACACACCTTGCTCCCAGGATCCAGGGCCAGTGCCCTGAAACTTGGCATGCAGTTCATCACCCTCACAGTTCGCGAAAGCGCGCCCGTAAGCTGGCATGCCCAAAACAAGCTTTTGAGGAGCGACCCCTCGATTTATGTAGGTGCGCACTGCCTTGTCGCCACTGAAGCCCCAATCTTCGTTGCCGTCGTAGATATATAGATTTGACTGGTAGCCCGTGTCATTGGACCACGAACCCGCAAAATCGTATGCCATGATATTCCAAAAATCGAGGTAACGATCCATTGCGGGGACGTCGAGGAAGTCAACCTTCTCAGGGGCGGCAGAAACGGCGACAGAAATGCCGAATTGGTTCCGAGGCAGGTTGTGCCTGAGGGCATAGCTATCCAGCTCCAAACGAAGCTTGGAAAGGAGGCTGACAAACTGCTGACCTTGTTCCTTTGTCTCGGGGTACTCCCAGTCAATGTCAATGCCGTCCAGGCCAAAAGTTTTGAGCAAGGTGACGCAAGACTCGACGAACTTCTTCTGCTTCTCATCAGTAGCGACTCCTTGAGCTACGTTGGAAGTGTACGTCCATCCGCCGATGCTCAAGTACAGCTTCAGATGGCGATGCTGCTTCTTGATGCGGGCGAATTGGAGGAAGCAGCCGTGCAACTTGTCCGGACTGTCATCCCACTTGTCATTATCAAGGACAATGTCCGTGTCTGCCCACTTGTCGCTCAGAACAACCTCGCCGGTGTCTGGTTTGACATTGGCAAACGCGTAGAGGATGTGGCTCACATGCTCCACGGGAACGTCCTTGGGGAAGTGTTTACGAGCATAGATGGCCCAGCTGTGTCAGCGGTTGGCTCAGGGTACAGAGGCTGCTACTCACTCGACAAAGTAGAGTACTGATCTCACCATGGCGGGCTTGCTGTCGTGTCCTGGACGTGACAGGAACGGGATCTGGGGACGGCGGAACATTGGGCTTATCAAGAGGCAGCAGGTTGCAAACAAGGCCACAATTGCCAGTGTGATGCTCCGGTATTGCATGTGCTGTTTGTGTCTCTCCCCCCGCCTGACCTATGTATAGGTCATGCACGTCGTGCAAGTTCACGGCTCCCACACATTATACATTGCCACTGGCAACCACGAGACACACAATGACGAGTGTAGAAGAGATCCTGCATTCGTTCACGGTCATGAAGGACGACATGGCTCGTCTCGGCATTGATGCCGTGGAGCCGTCCGCAGATCACAAGGGCAAGGCCGTGCCTATGGATCAGGAGACCCTCAGCGAGGCAGAGCTGATTGAGTTTACGGACGTCAGCGGCGAGTCAAGTGATGACGACTTCACGTCGCCAGACCCTGGAACGGCTGAGTGGCTGGTTGCAAAGTGTGCTGGGTTAGAGTCAGCCGACCTCAGTGCTGCCGATCTCGCCAGCAATCTCATGGCTTCTCTCGGTAACACGGCTACCAGCGACGATGCTCTACAATCAGAGCTCGCTGACACGCTTGGGTACAGCGACTTTGATTTCATTGCGGATCTCATCGCAAACCGGCAAAGACTAGTCTCTGCATGGCGGGATGAGCAAGAGCGGAATGACGGGGTCAAAAAGGGCAGATATCACATCATGAGCAAAGCAGAACGGGAGAAGCAACTACGCGACAATGAAATGGCACGGTTTGCAGCGCCTACTGGACCTAAACTTGACCCAGGAAGGGCGCAATACCCGCATGTGTATAGGAGCCACGACGCCGGCAGTACGCTCAGTGCCTTTGGTACCAAGTATTCGCTACCGAGTGGAACTGACCGACGGATAGAAGAGAAGTACGAGGAAGTTGTCGTGCCATACCCGAAGCAGAGGCCGTCACGGTTTGGACCCCATCGTCTTGTGAAAATCTCAGAGCTTGATGGCCTGTGCCGGGGTACGTTCAGTGGATACAAGGAACTCAACAGAATGCAGTCACTCGTCTACCCTGTGGCATACGACACGAACGAGAACATGTTGGTGTGCGCACCAACTGGTGCTGGCAAGACAGATGTGGCCCTGCTGACTATTCTGAACTGTATCAAGCAGTTCACAGATACGTCTGAAGACACATTTAACGTGAATTACGACAGCTTTAAGGTCGTGTACGTGGCACCGCTCAAGGCGCTGGCCGCCGAAATCGTTGACAAGTTTAGCAAAAAGCTCGGCTGGATCGGCATCTCCGTTCGTGAACTGACGGGTGACATGCAGCTTACAAAGGCTGAAATCATGGGTACTCAGGTTATCGTGACGACGCCAGAAAAATGGGACGTGGTGACTCGCAAGGGCAACGGAGACAACGAGCTGGTGAACAAAGTCAAGCTGCTTATCATTGATGAGGTGCATCTCTTGAATGAAGAGCGTGGTGCAGTTATTGAGTCACTGGTGGCGAGAACGTTGCGGCAAGTTGAATCAAGTCAAAACATGATTCGAATCGTGGGTTTATCCGCGACGTTGCCGAATTTCGTGGATGCCGCGGAATTCCTCCGGGTGAACCCCCTACAAGGTCTCTTCTATTTCGACCAGTCGTTCCGACCTGTGCCTTTGGAGCAGCACTTCGTTGGCGTCAAAGGCAAAACTGGAAGTCGCCAAGCAATGGAGAACATCGACATGGTCTCCTATGAAAAGCTTGCCGAGCACTTGCGTACTGGCGCCCAGGTCATGGTTTTCGTGCATAGCCGGAAGGATACCCTCAAAACCGCACGAACATACATCTCGATGGCAACGGCGCAAGGTGATCTCGATCTACTCGATTGCTCCGACGCTCCCGCCTACGACATATTCAAACGTGATATGGCCAAGTCACGCAACAAGGACATGCGAGAGCTTTTCATGAATGGGTTTGGTGTGCATCACGCAGGCATGCTTCGCTCAGACCGCAACATGACTGAGAAGCTGTTTTTGTCAGGTGCCATCAAGGTTTTGTGCTGTACTGCCACGCTAGCGTGGGGCGTCAACCTGCCGGCCGCTGTCGTCATTATCAAAGGAACGCAGATCTATGATGCTAAGCGAGGAGGATTTGTAGACCTCGGCATCTCAGACGTGATCCAGATTTTTGGACGTGCAGGACGTCCACAGTTTGAGAAGTTTGGCACTGGTATTATTTGCACCACCTTGGACCGGTTATCCCATTACATATCAAGTGTTACGCAGCAATTGCCACTCGAATCGCGCCTTCAGGACAAGATCGCAGACAATCTCAACGCAGAAATCTCACTAGGAACAGTCACGAACGTTGATGAGGGCGTGCAGTGGCTCGGCTACACGTTCATGTACGTCCGCATGCGAAAGTCACCGCTAGCATACGGAATCAACTGGAACGAGGTTATGGAGGACCCGTTATTGGGTGAGAAGCGACGAGCGTTGATCGTGTCCGCCGCAAGAAGGCTCCACGCCACCCAAATGGTTGTGTTCGACGAGAAAACGGGACAGCTGACTTCGAAGGACGCTGGCCGCATTGCCTCAGACTTTTACCTGCTTAATAATAGCGTGGAGATCTTCAACACAATGATGAGACCGCTGGCCACTGAAGCAGACGTAATCGCAATGCTGAGTATGAGCAGTGAGTTCGACAATATTCGGTCGCGGGAGGAAGAGCATAAGGAACTGACGAAACTGCGGGAGGAAGCATCACCATGTCAAGTGGCTGGCGCTACCGATACGAGGGAGGCTAAAACCAGCATTTTGCTGCAGGCTTATATCTCTCGTGCCTCGATTCAAGAGTCTGCGCTCGTATCCGATACGAACTACGTAGCGCAGAACGCAACGCGAATTGCACGAGCGCTTTTCTTGATGGCACTGAACCGGCGATGGGGTCTGTTAGCACGGTTGATTCTGAGCATATGCAAGTCGGTAGAACGTCGACTGTGGTCCTACGAGCATCCTCTTTCTCAATTTGACTTGCCAGAAAACATACAACGTCAATTGGACGCTAAAAGCCCGGCGATCGAAGAGCTTCGAGTCATGGACGAGGGTGAGCTTGGGGCTTTGGTTCACAATCATCGGATGGGACGGCAGTTGAGCCGCTTTGTTGACCGGTTCCCGACGCTCCACATTGAAACGGAGATTGCTCCAATAACCAAACACGTCCTCCGAGTCAAAGTAGAACTGGAGGCTGAGTTTGTATGGGATGAACGGTATCACGGCAAAGCACAGTTCTTCTGGGTCTGGGTGGAAGACTCCGAAAAGTCGGAAATTTTGCATGTCGAAAAGTTCATTTTAACACGACAAAAGCTGAAAAATCCTCACATGCTTGACTTCACGATACCTCTAAGTGATCCTTTGCCACCTCAAATCCTGGTCAGAGCACTCAGCGACACATGGGCCGGGGCGGAAACAGTCCAGGCTGTGTCCTTCCAGCACCTCATTCGGCCAGACACCGAACCAATTCGCACTAAGCTCCTGCGACTCCAGCCGCTGCCGGTTCAAGCGCTGCACGACAGAGTCATTGAGAACGTTTATGCGCCCAAGTTTCAATTTTTCAACCCCATGCAAACAATGGTGTTCTTTTCTCTCTACAATACTCAGGATTCGGTATTGCTAGGATCCCCGACGGGCTCAGGTAAGACAGTTGCCTGCGAGCTGGCGATGTGGGCAGCATTTCGCAAATACCCGACATCCAAGGTTGTCTACATTGCGCCAATGAAGGCTCTGGTTCGGGAGCGGGTTGACGATTGGAGCGCTAGGCTTGTCAAGCAAACTGGACGGCGCTTGGTTGAACTGACTGGCGATAGCACTCCAGATGCTAGTGAAATCCGTAACGCTGATATCATCATTACGACACCGGAAAAGTTTGATGGTATTTCGCGCAACTGGCAAACGCGGCGATTTGTACAACAGATATCTCTCATCGTGATGGATGAGATCCACCTCCTTGCATCGGACCGCGGACCTATTTTGGAGATGATTGTCAGCCGCATGAACTTTGTTGCCGGCCAGACCAATCGGCCTGTTCGGCTTATGGGAATGTCTACTGCAGTGGCAAATGCTGGTGATATGGCGAACTGGCTAGGAGTTCCGCCCAATGGCCTCTTCAACTTTCCGTCGTCGGTACGACCAGTGCCACTACAGATGTACATTGATGGATTTCAAGACAACCTTGGGTTTTGCCCCCTGATGAAAACGTGAGTTGTGAAGCCCGGGAAGTCGCAGCATAGCTCCATTAACACAGAATGAACAAACCTGCGTTCATGGCGATCAAGAGTCACTCACCGACAAAGCCAGTGTTGATCTTCGTGGCATCGCGACGTCAGACGCGGCTGACAGCACTAGACTTGATACACATGTGCGGTATGGAGGAGAATCCGCGCAGATTTCTGCGTATGGAGCAAGGCGAATTGGATATGGTCTTGACCCGCGTAAAGGACGACACGTTGAAGCTTGCATTACAGTTTGGCATCGGACTGCACCATGCCGGTCTCGTGGACAGCGATAGGAGAATCGCTCATGAGTTATTTGCCAACAACAAAATCCAGATCCTAATCGCCACGAGCACTTTGGCGTGGGGCGTTAACCTTCCAGCATACCTTGTCATCATTAAGGGTACGCAGTTCTATGACGCGAAAATCGAAGGCTACAGAGACATGGACCTGACAGACATTTTGCAAATGATGGGTCGTGCAGGCCGTCCAGCTTTCGATACGTCAGGCATTGCCATCATCTACACTAAGGAGAGCAAAAAGGTGTTCTATAAGCACTTCCTCAACATAGGGTTCCCGGTGGAAAGCTCACTGCACAAGGTGCTGGAGGACCACTTAGGTGCAGAGATTTCAGCCAATACGATCACCACAAAGCAGGCGGCGCTCGATTTTTTGACCTGGACGTTCCTCTTCCGGCGCGTACACAACAACCCTAGCTACTACGGCATCGAAGATGGCAGTCCCGAAAACATAAACAAGTATCTCATTGGTCTGGTCGAGGGTTCCATTGAAAACCTACGACTGTCGGGTTGTATCACCCTTGGCATCGATGGAGAGCAACTCAGCGCGACACCCTTCCTGAAGATCGCCTCGTACTACTACCTTTCGCACAAAACTCTGCGAATGTTCCTCGAACGTTGCAAGCCAAATGCCTCGTTCAACGAGTGTCTCCAGTGGCTCTGTCTTGCGACGGAATACGACGAACTACCTGTGAGACACAACGAGGACCTCGTGAACATTGAGCTCAGCAAGGAGATGCGTTATCCAGGCGAGGATATGAACCTCGTCATGTGGGACCCACATGTCAAGTCGTACCTCCTCTTGCAAGCGTTCATGAGCCGTGTTGAGCTACCTATCACGGACTATGTGCAGGACACTTGGACAGTTTTGGACCAGGCGTTGCGCATTTTGCAAGCAGCAGTCGATACTCTCGCCGAAGTGGGGTACCTGTCGACTGTGCTTCAGCTCATCCGCGTCATGCAGTGCGTAAAACAGGCCCACTGGCCGGACGATGATCCCGTTTCGAACCTTCCTGGCGTCCGGCTGCGGTCTCTGCGTGTGGAGGAGGCAGGCGAAGATGAGCCAAAGCTCAAAGAGGCAAGCACAACGCTCAAGGACGTTGGCCTCATGAAAGGCAGAGAGTTGGAAGGGCTCGCAAGGCGACTGGGCTCGCGGAATGTCCAGCAGTTTGTGAAAATCGCTTCCCATTTGCCCAATCTAGATGTGAGCGTTACAAGAAACGATGCCACTGCCCTGGAGTTTGAACTCAGGCACAAGAACCCACCGCTGAACTCGGAGCATAAGATGTATGCTCCGCGCTTCCACAAAACGCAAAAAGAGAGCTGGTTTCTCATTGTTGGTCGCCGCGACAGAGACGAGGTTGTCGCATTGAAGCGGCTGGGACCCCGTCTGAAGGAGAGAGGGCCCCTGTCGACCACGATCAAAGTGCCCAAAGATCTGGCCGGTGAGCGCCTCAAAATTTACGTTATTAACGACACTCTGGACATCCAGTACGAATTGGAGGCATAAGAAGAATAGAACAATGCAGGTTTTCTGTACAGTTGTGTCGATTGCGATGTTCAACATCCAGGTGTGATTGCGGAGGGTGGTCCACGCCTCCCAGCATCGCTACCATCTGAGCCGCACGAAGCCCAACCGTCGCGACAACGTCAAGAGGATGAGCGAGAAGAAGGCACGCCGCATCGTGGCGGACTCAGACGACGAGTCAGCGCCGGGCACGCCCGAGCCGCAGCCCGTGTCGGAATCTGACGCTGCTGAGGACGGCGCGGTACGCGATGAGCCTGCGAATGGACCAGCCACAGAGGCAGCCACGTCGCAACCGCATAGTCCCGCCGCGGCAGAGAGCGATGACGGCGGACTATTCGGAGATGACGACCAGGGAGGGACTGCTGGTGACGCGTTGGATGACAGACCAGCTGAGTCGTCTCCCAGAAGTACAGCTCAAGCCGACGAGGACATATTTGGCGAGGATGATGGCTATGGACAGAACGAGTACGGACAAGCGGGAGAAATCGAAATCGAGCAGCGCGAGATGGAGCTCCGGATCCCACGATTCGCACCCTCGCATAAGCCAACGGATGAGCTACTACTCGCACGTATTCCGGCGTTTTTGACCGTTGATCCGTTTCCATTCGACCCGGCGACTTTTCTGAGTCAGACAGAGGCGCGAATGAAGGACACAATAGCAAGCGAGAAGGACAAGATCAGACTTTCGGCAGAGAACACGATCCGCTGGAAGTACGGAAAGGATTCCCATGGGAACGTTACGAAAGAGTCGAATGCCCGGTTCGTGAAATGGGACGACGGCAGCATTAGTCTCAAGCTTGGGAACGAGCTGTTTGACATTCAAAGCAAGGATCAGCCGGATACGCTTTTGACGATGTCGCATCCGGCACAGGAAGTGCTCCAGGCAGTCGGTTTGCTGAACAAGAATATCACGTTTGTGCCGACATCGCTCGAGAGCCGCACACATCAGAAGCTGTCGGAGGTCCTGGCGCGGTCCCAGGTCAAGCCCAGCCATGTGATCAACTATGCCACCATTGACGACCCCGAAAAGATCAAACGAGAGGCGGAAAAAACAGAGGAAGCAAACATTCGCGCGCGACGAAAGCTTGAAGCGAAGCGGCGGCAGCAGGACGAAAAGTCCGGTGGATTCGGCATGCGGGCAACTGGTGGACGTGCCCGCGAGGACGACGAGCTGGAAGACACAGGGTACGCTCGGACATCGTACAATGACACGTATGCGGACGACGATTTCATTGTGGACGATGACGAGGCTGAGGCTGAGGCTGAGGAGGCGGCAGAGCGATACGACGACTCCGATGATGACCTCGACGCAAAGGCGGACCGCCTCCGCGCATTGAAGAAGCGTGGTGCCGACAAGTACCGCGACGCGGACCGGGGGTCAGGACGTGACTCTGCTGCAGTGTCCGATTCAGAAAGTGGCGCAGGCAAGAAGAAACGGCGTCGTGTCATTGACTACTCTGATGACGACGAATGAGCGCGGCGCTGAACCCTCCAAAGCGTGGCTCATGCAGTTTATTGTACAGTAGTGTTTTAAGTTATTCGAAAAAATCGTCAGAGTCGTTATCGCCGGCTGTTGCTTTGGCTGCTTTGCCAGCATCGCTGTTTTGCTTTGGTGCGGCGCCATTGGAGTCTTTGCCATGGAAGTATGTGGCCTTTCCAAGCTTCCCAGTCTTCATTTTAGTTTCGATGTCGGCCCTGATTGCAGCCCTTTGGTCGTTGGACTGGGAGGCGCTGTCGTTGTCCTTCGGGTACAGCGATATGTACTTCTTGCCAGAGGGGTAGTGTTTGATGTAGGCCAGGTCCACTTGCCACTTGTGAACGTCTGCTTCGGCCTTTTTTCTGTCCGTCTCGCTTGCCGCCGCGTCTAACCGCTTCGTGGCCTTGGCAAGCCCGCGCTGGGCCCGCTTCGTCTCAAAGAACTTGACCATGTGGTACTTCTTGTCGACATTTTTGGCTTTCCGCTCCGATTCCACCTCCTCGAGCTCGGTTTGCAGCGCCTGGAGCGCACGTTCGTTCTCGATCCGGGCCGTCGCGTCCAGGGTGTCCCGTTTGAGCAGCCGCGAGATGTCGCGGATCTTCTTCTTGAGGCGCGCGGTGCTCGCGCCGGCGACGCCGGCGACCTCCTTGGCGCCCTGCTTCTTTCTCCTGCCGCGCTCGGGGGGCATCCTTGTGGTGAAAGGTTTGGGTGCGGCTGCGGCTGTGCGGCTGTGCGGCTCGTGCGGCTCATGCGGCTTGTGCGGCTCATGCGGCTCATGCGGCTCATGCGGCTGCGGCCGTGCGGCTCACGTGCCGCTCCGCATGCGGCTCCCCTTACCCTAAATCACGTGCCGCTCCGTTTGCCTGCAGGGGCGAGAGGAAACCAAAACCTTCCATCGATTGACACGCCAACACGGTCAATTGACACACTAGCAGAGCACAACGCTATGTCTTGGCAAGGTGAGTGGCGACGCCGCGTCCCCCGGTCCGCCTGACCGCCCTCCGGCCCAATTGCCCCGACACCGGCCCCCCGACCCCACCCGGCTAACCGCAGGATACGTCGACAACCTCCTCGCAAGCGGCAAGGTGGATCAGGCCGCGCTCTTCTCGCGCGCCGGCGACAGCTGCTGGGCCCAGAGCGCCGGCTTTGACATCGCGCCGGCCGAGATCCAGGAGCTCGTCAAGGGCTTCGAGGACCCCTCGGGTCTCCAGGCATCCGGCCTCCATATCCAGGGCACAAAGTACTTCCTGCTGAGAGCCGACGACCGCTCCATCTACGGCAAGAAGGAGGAGTCCGGCATCGTCGCCGTCAGAACCAAGCAGGCCGTCCTCGTGGCTCACTACTCCAAGGGCACTCAGCCGGGCGAGGCTACCAAGGTTGTTGAGCAGCTTGGTGACTATCTCATCTCCGTGAACTACTAGTCGAAGATACCTTCTGCATTGTTACTATTGTACACAGTCGTAACGTCGTGCGGCGAGGCGGCGGCCCTCGCCGTGGCCTCACACAGGAAGTACGCGCACGCCAGCGATACGGTCGACATAGGGCGCGATGTGGCGGTTGCGCAGAACGGGCCCGATGACGGGCAGCGACCGGAGGAAGCCGACAATCACCCCGAAAAAGTCGCCGAAGAGCGCGAGAATGCCAACGCACTCGATGGCAAACCCAAAGAATGGCCGCTTCATGAGGATGAGAACGATGCCAAACAAAAAGCAGAACGTGCCTCGGGCCTTGTTTTTCCGCGCGAAGAAGTAGAACGTCTTTTGGGGTCCTATGATGAGCACAAGCCCTATCAGAAACAGCAGGTTTCCGAACGCCAGAAGCGCCGAGTCGAAGAACGTCATGACTCCGATGAAGAAGAACACGAGTCCTGCCCCCGTGAAGGCGATGCCAGCCTCTGAGTTAGCACTGCGAGCGTGGCCGGCACCTGGTCGCTTCGAACCGGCTCAGACCGGCCCGACGAGGTCACCCCAGGCCCAGCTACGGCAGATCACTCACTCTGAATGTCTGTCAGCCACATATTGTCCGTCGGTAGTAGCTGATAGCGTCCGGCGTGTTTGCCTTTTGTCTCGACACGTAGTGCGTAAACCTGAAAATTCACGTGACTGCAGGCTGTCGAGCACAAGCCATGGCCCTCCGGTACGACAAGATCCTTCTGTTTGGCGACTCAATCACGCAGTACGCGTGGCAGCAGGACCATGGCTTTAGCATGGGCGCCGCGCTCCAGAACTGTGAGTATCACGACGTTTTGACCGGCTCGGCAGGACTAAAACAGTGTATGTCCGCCGCTTGGACGTAGTCGGCCGCGGGTTCGGAGGCTACAACACCGAGCATGCTCGCGTCCTGTTCCCTGCTGTTCTGGACGCCGAGCATACCGATCACACCAAGGTCCGCCTTGCCACCATCTTCTTCGGATCCAACGATGCATGCGAAACCGGACCTCAGCGCGTGGCCGTGGACCGCTACGCTGAGAACCTTCGATCCTGCGTCCGTGAAGCCAACGCTCGAGGAGTGCCAGTGATACTGGTTGGGCCGGGCCTCGTTGACGAGGTCAATCGACCAAAGTACAGCTCCACGCCAGAGCACATCCGAACTGTCGCGTCGTTCAAGAAATACAGCGACGCCGCCCGTCTGGTCGCTCAGGAGTTCAGTGTGCCGTTTATCTCGCTCTATGACGCGTTTTTGAGATCACTGGACTACGACTCCGGAAGTGGCACGCCTCTGCCTGGCACTGCGGCCGAGGGAGCAACCAGCATCACACACCTCCTTCACGATGGCCTGCACTTCACAGGGGATGCTTACAAGATCTTCTTCGGCGAACTGGTTGCCACGATCAAGACGCATTTCCCGGAGTTGGAGCCAGAAGACATGTCTCTACGGCCACCGCATTGGACGACGCTCGATCCAAACCAGCTACAACGAGATCTGCTTGCATAGATTATAGAGTTCATAGACGAGTGCTTTAAAGCTTGGAGGGGCCCTCCAAGGCGCCCTGAACGAGTTCGGGGTAGATCTGAGGCGGCCGTCCGTTCCCGTTGTGCCACGCTGCGCCGTCAACCACTGTCACTGTGCCGGTGACATAGTCGGCCGCAGGCGAGAAGAGCCACACGGTCGCGTTGGCAATGTCCACGGTGCGGCCGAGCTTTTGAAGAGGGATGGACTTGCGGGACTGCTCACGGAACTCCTCAGGCATGAGACGGTCCATTCCTTCGGTGCCGGCAATAGGGCCGGGGGCAACGACATTGCTTCGGATTCCGAGCGGCCCCACCTCTACAGCAATAGCGTTGGAGAGCGCATCGATGCCTGCCTTGGCAGCCGACACATGCGCCTGGAATGGGGTACCGGTGTAGTGGAGTGTGGCGCTGACAAAGATGATCTGGCCCTTGTTCTTCTTGAGCTCGTCGAAGGCGGCCTTGAAGGTGTTGTAGGAGCCAAGCAGGTCGATGGACACGACGCTCTTGAACGCGTTGGTGCTGAGGTTGTTGACGTCGGACAGAAAGTTCCCTGCCGCGCCGGCGATGACGTAGTCAATCCGGCCGAGCTCGGACACGGCCCTGTCGACCGCCTTCTTGAGGGAATGGACGTCTCTGACGTCGCAATTTCCGATGCCGATGACCCGGGCTCCCTTGCGGAGGGTGGCCATTTCCTGGGCCGCCTTCTCGGTCGGCTCGACCCGACGGCCGACAATGACGGCGTCGGCACCCAGGAGGATCATGGCTTCCGTCTGCACCCTGCAAATTGTCCCCGCACCGCCGGTGACGAAGACGACCTTGCCGTCGAACAGGCCGGGCTGGTAGACCCCCTTGGTAACGTACTCTTGTGTCAGCGTGTTGGGCATTGTTATTGGGGACGGCTGAGGCGCGGTTTTGCGGGTCTTTATATGCTGTTTCAAACCTCCGAGGCCTGTGGCACGGCTACGGACGGGCACGACGCTGATGTGGGGTAGACCGTGTACAACGAGCCGACGCCTGCAGGGCCGTTGGAAATGTGAAAATTCGGGGCGTGAAAGGAGATAAGCCTGTTTGGGGCATGCGCGTGGCCCCGATCGGGGCAATCGCCACGTGACAGGTACGCCCGATCTAAACAATCTCCACGTGACGATACGCCCGACCGGGACAATCTACACGTGACCGCCAACACACGCCGGGCCTCCTGAAATTTGCGGGCCACGACACGAAACACCACAACCAACAAGCCAGCGCGATGCCGGAGTGGAGCGTGGATCCCGAGAACAGGAAGCGGCTGCTGGCGCTCCAGAAGGTCGGCCCAAACAAGAAATGCTTCGACTGCGGCGCCAACAACCCCCAGTGGGCGTCGCCAAAGTACGGCATCTTCATCTGCCTCGACTGCGCCGGCATCCACCGCGGCCTCGGAGTGCACATCTCGTTCGTGCGGTCCGTGACGATGGACCAGTTCAAGGACACCGAGATGCGCGCCATGGAGCTCGGTGGCAACGAGAAGGCCGCCGAGTGGTTCGAGGCCAACGGCGTCGACCTGCGTGCCGATGCGGCTGTCAAGTACAACTCTGACGCCGCCCAGGACTACAAGGACAAACTGCAGGCCGAGATCGACGGCAAGGAGTGGGTCAAGAAGCCTCGTCCCAAGCCGAGCACCCCCAACAACGCCGCGTCCGCGCCCTCGTCCATAAATCGGCCCAGCTCTGCGGCGTCGTCACGATCCGTGCGCAGCAATGCTTCTGCCTCTGCTGGCGGCCAAAAAGCACGCAACGAGGCCTATTTCTCGCAGCTAGGGGCGCAGAACGCCTCTCGGCCCGACAATCTCCCGCCGTCCCAGGGCGGTCGTTACGGTGGGTTTGGCAACACGCCCGATCCCCAAGTCTCCGCTGCGGCATCTGGACTGAATGATCTATCGCTTGACAGCCTTCAGAAGGATCCGCTGGGAACCCTGACCAAGGGATGGGGTCTCTTCTCACGAACTGTGACCAAGACTGTCGGCGAGGTCAACGAGTCCTACGTCAAGCCGAACATGCGCAACTTGGCCGAAGGTGATTTGGGCAAAAACGCGCGCTCCGCTATGATGCAATTCGGTCAGAAGATGCAGGAGACTGGTAAGTACGGCCTTGAGACCTTCAACAGTTTCACACAGGAGGGTGACAAGCGCCGCGCGGGCACCAAAGACCGGTCGGGCTATGCTGCACTCTTTGATGACGTTGGCGAGGAAGTCATCCCGACTGCCGCTCCGATAGAGCCAGCGTTTGGGCTTGAAAAGCCCAAAGAGAGGACCAAGCTCGAAGGCCTGGGGAGCAAGAAGAAAGACGATGAGTGGGACGCATGGTAAGTTGTGTATGGTCCGCCGTCTGGAGAATAATTTATTGTGTATATGGCGCAATTGTACCATTATCATGAATTTTATTGTCCCCGTGGCTCGGCTAGGCTCGTGTCTCCGAGCTTGATGTAGGGCGGCAGCTTTGACACCGACGATTCGTAGGCTTTCTCCGAGCGGTCCATAACGGTCGCCAGCTCCCGCTCTGTTAGGTGATCCACGCCTTTCACTCTACCGTGCAATGCAGCCGTAATTGTCTCGATGGTCTCGTCCTGAACATTGTCGCGGTCCGCAAGGTCAACACCCTTGAACTTGCCTTTCTGAATGACTAGCCGCTCCAGCTGGCGTTTTGCCCCAGCCTTTGCCAACAACGCCTCCTCCACGGTGCCCGCCGTGGCAAACCGATAGACAATGACGGGCTTGGTCTGACCAATGCGGTGAACGCGATCCATGGCCTGGAGATCCTGCTGAGGGTTCCAGTCAGAGTCAAACAAAATCACTGTGTCTGCGGCTGTCAGATTAATCCCAAGACCACCAGACCTTGTGGACAGCAAAAAGAGCTTGCAGTCTGGATCACTGTTGAACAAATCTATCTGTTCCTGTCGAGCCTCATTCGACATTGTGCCATCAATACGGCAGCTGGTCCAACCGCGGAGATCGGCGGCCCAATCCGTCAAGAGGTCCAGCTGGCGGGTGAACTGGCTGAATATCAATAGCTTATGTCCGTTCGCGCAGAGCGCCCTGGCTAGCTGATCTAGGAGACGCATCTTGCCACTGTACCGAACAAGACGGTCGTCCACTTTTTCCTCAGGCCCCCACGGGAAGTAGAACAGGTTAGGCGAGTTACAACAAAGTCGGAGTTGCATGACCATGTTCTTCAGCTTCTTCTGAGACACCTCACGCTTCATCTGGTCCAGCATTGATGGAGAGACAGCACGACTGCGGTCACTCTCGGTGTCTGCTTCAGTGGCGGCTAGCGACTCAAAGTCTGCGTCTGAGTCGGGCTCCGCATAGCTGACGTGCTTTTGAGCACGTCGTGGCCCCTTTGACGGCTGGTTGTCACCAGAGGCTTTTTTGGAGTGCCCTCCAAACTCTTCGACAATCCTTTGTTCCAAGTATGGACGCGAGTTGCCGGCAAGAATTTCCTGGTAGAGCTCCCGCTGTTGCTCTGTCAGTGATGCGTATAGGGTGTACTCCCGCTTGGGTGGTAGGTACTGCTCGACATCGGTTTTCAGCCTGCGCAGCAGGAAAGGCTTCAGAATGGCATGCAGAGCTGTGACGAGCGACTGGGTAGTCTCAGAGTTGAAGAGGTCGTTGGCGCCTTCGTCGCTGCCTATTTTGGACATGTCAAACCAGTTTTGAAAGAGCTCGAGATCATGAAAGATGTCGGGCAGCAGAAAGTTGAGCAAACTCCACAGCTCAGCGAGATTATTTTGCAGTGGCGTTCCTGTGAGTAGCAGACGATTGGCAGTGTGAAACTTCTTCAGCTCTTTGATGAGCCTGCAGTTCATGTTCTTCAACCGGTGACCCTCGTCAATGATAAGGTAGCGCCAGCTGTAGTGGCGCAGATGGGCACAGTCGCGCAGGATGATTTCGTAGGACGTTATAACTACCGGCATTTTTGCCATAGGCTCGGCCGCCTTGCGCCTGCCGTCGAGCTCCCGCCGTCTGATCCGTGCACGCTCCTGGGCGCTGCCGTGATACTTTACTGTATGGATGTCGGGGGCGAACCGCTTGAACTCCTTCGCCCAGTTGTTGACGGTCGACAAAGGCGCGACGATCAGATACGGACCTTCCAACTGGCGCTCCATCAGAAATGCAAGAAAAGCTATGGTCTGGAGTGTCTTTCCAAGACCCATTTCATCAGCGAGGATTCCGTTCAGGCCATTTTCGTACAGTGAGGCCATCCACTCCATGCCGGCCATTTGGTAAGGATGCAAGGTCCCTCCGCTGACAAGCGCCGGCTGGTGTTGGTTCGCAGAGGGTACCATCACGAATTCGCCCTCGCGCTCGCCCCCGTCGCTGTCTTCGTCGTCAGCATCGCGATGCCGTTTGCTGCGAACGATATCAGCAACCGCTGCTTGTGTGCTCTTCGCGTTGCCATCCACCACGGCCCCGGCTGCCGCTGGTTTTGCAAAATCCAGGATGCTGCGTTGCTTGGTCACAGGTTTGGTCTTTGTTGCCGCAGCCCGTGCTGGGCGTCCATTCCGATTCGCTCGTGCCGGTGTTTCCGTAGGAGCTTTGCCGTCGGCCCTTGGCTCGGCAGCGCTGCCCGCTTCGGATTCGGCCACATCAGTCCGTTGCCGCTTTTGACGTGCGCTGCGGCGCACTGGCCCGTCATCCGGCTTCTGGCGGACCGGCTTGGGCCGAGCAGCTGCCTTTTCTCGGGCATCGCTCTGCTGCTGGATACGTTCGGCAAGAATGGAGGAGTAGATCTTGGACTTTTCGACGAGGAACCGCAATCGCTGGAGGCGGCGGTCGTCGTCCAGAGCGTTGAAATCAGCAAAGTCCTTGTCGTCGGGTGGCGGGCTTGTCGCGACAGTCTCGGGCGAGACAGCGGCCGACGAGCGAAGGCTGGACGAGTCGGACATAGCGGGCGCCGTGCCAATGCCGTCTTGCCACGCAGAACGCGTTGAAGTGAGACCGAGGAGCGTGTCGAACGCGTCGCGTGGGGCGAATTTTCAGGGCGCGGTTCCACTCGGCATGACTCTATGTGTCGGCGCAAGAAAAAAAAATGCTCGACACCAGCAGGACTCGAACCTGCGCGGGCAAAGCCCAAAAGATTTCTAATCTTTCTCCTTAACCGCTCGGACATAGTGCCACAATCGACGAAATTTTTGTTTTTGCTGGCCGTCATAAGGCCGTCACAGAACTACGTGTGGGCTAGGGTATGCCGGATCGGGCCGCGAGGGCTAGGGGAACACCCCGATGCGGGCGCAGAGGTGGGTTGACTCAGGCTGAGACGGTCCGCAGTAGCAGAGGTTTCAGGCGTCGGCCGGCGGGCGCTCGGCCGAGCGGCCGTGTCGACGTGTTTCTGGCCGGAAGGGCGGCGCCCGCGGCCGGCAGACAGCGGCGCCAGCCGAGCGGAACGGGTAGCCGGCTGGGCTGCGAGACAGTCCGGCGCCCGAAACAGCAAGGTCTGGGCGGGCGTGGAAGGCGCAGAGGCGACAGCGCGATGCCCGATCGCAGGACGCGTGTAGCGCCGACAGCGCCAGCCCGCTACGACTGTTGCGCTGGCCGCACGACCCGCCGTCCCGGTGAAAGGAGGAAGACGAAGGGTGGTCCTCGTGTGGGCGGCGGCCATTAAGCTCTGCAGACAGCCCCACGATGTATTGCGTATTCGGCGAGGCCATGTGCGGGCCCGGCAATTTGAGCACAGATGCGATTGTCGCTGCGCGTTTGCGGCTCACGCGCAGCGCAGGGCGAGCCAGGCCGCACGGGCGGACCGCAGCGGCGCAGGGCGAATCGCGAAGGGAGGGCGACAGGGGTGGAGGGGAGGCCCGGACCCCAAGCCGGTGCGCTACTTTTCGATCGACCGGGTGTTCCGCAACGAGGCGGTCGACGCCACCCACCTTGCCGAGTTCCACCAGGTTGAGGGTGTGATTGCCGACTATGGTCTCACGCTCGGCGGGCTCATTGGCTTCATGCACTCGTTCTTCAACAAGATGGGCGTCAAGCGGCTCCGCTTCAAGCCCGCCTACAACCCCTACACCGAGCCGTCCATGGAGATCTTCTCGTGGCACGAGGGTCTCGGCAAGTGGGTCGAGATTGGCAACTCTGGCATGTTCCGGCCCGAAATGCTGCTCGCCATGGGTCTGCCCGAAGACATGCGGGTCTATGGCTGGGGTCTCTCGCTGGAGCGGCCGACCATGATTAAGTACGGTGTGTCCAACATTCGGGAGCTGCTGGGGCACAAGGTGTCGCTCGACTTTGTCGAGAACAACCCCGCGGTGCGTCTCGACGAGACGCTTGTAGTCTAGGGGGTGGTAGATAATAGATGAGGTCCTCGACTGTGGTAGGTAATAGATGAGGCTGCTCGAACGGCTGTGGAAATGAGTTGCTCGACGGCTCCAGGGAGCGGCGGACGTCCTATGTGTGGTGGACGAAGACGTGAGGGGTGTAAGCAGGTGGTAGACTGGGGCGAAGTAACCACGAGGCCCGCTGGCCGTCCGGCTGTGGTGCTGTGGCACTGCATACGGCGCCAGCGCTGCGGCTAACCGACGGTGTGACCTGACTGTGGGCAACGGTGGTGTGGGTTCACTGGCGACCTGGCTGGTAATTGTACCAGGAGGTTCGCGTACTATCTGAGTGGCAGTTGAGTCAGTGGCATAGCAGGAGCCTTCAGGATGACGGGGGGTCTCTCCTCATTGGGCCGACGCCGACTCCAGCAGAAGCCTCACATCGCATCAGGGTGGCAATTGTGTCCGCCGTGGCACCACCGTCACATAACGTCTGGCAATTGTTTCAGTAGCCGCCGTGGCACCACTCGGTTGTAGCGGTCGTTTATCGTCTGGGTGGCAATTGGATCAGTAGCGTGGCGGTGGACTTCAGGATGGCGGACAATGTCATCATCAAGCGAAGGGATTCTACGTCCAGCGAAGGGATTCTACGTCCATGGTACCGCTCGACCCCGGGCGGCAGACTAGCAGAAGCTTCACATAGGATCGTGTGGCATGGCAATAGACCGCAGGACGATGGACAACCTCTTTCGACAGCATACGGAGGGACCATTCGTGGCACCCCTGACATTTGGTGGTCGGGTGGCAATTGAGGCAGTGCGTGCGCTGGGCTACCCGTATCAAGAATTGGAACGACGTGATGGCTCACTTGGCCGTCTGTCATAGGTGGCCCGGCGTTTGCACCGACGTAGGCCGCCAGGAGGATCGAAGACCTGTTAGGTAAGGCGCTACGCCGACTCTAATCGTGGTGGATGGCTTGACGGTGAACAATTGGACGGTTGGACGGTTGGACGGTTGGACGGTTGGACGGATGGAGATCCTGTCAGGCCTCGAGGACTAGCACGTAGGATAATCGACGTCAATGGTCGATGATAGAACAAACCAACGCCATGAAGGCGATGCTGCATCGATAAGTGGACGATTGGAAATCCTCCTAGGTGCCAAAGCGCCTCGATGACCAGCACGCCGACAACCGTGTATTGACAACGAGAGACGGCAGCTACTGTAACTGCACTGCTGGATTGGACGGTTGGACAGAGATCCCACTAGGGGCTAAAGCGCCTGGCACCAGCACGCACAACGTCAATTGGCAGACGGACAGACACTATGAAGGCTGCTGCATTGCCGCTTGAACGATTGAATGACCGGACGATTGGAGATCGCTAGATGGCAGCACATTGACGGCAGGCCATGGCATTGCTTGAAGACACGCTGATGACATTGCCTGCATTTACGATGGACGATGGATGGTGGGTGGGACGGTGGACCACGGACGATACGATGGCGGTAGACCATGGCGATGGCGATAGTCCATGGTCATGGCGATAGCCGACTACGGACATTGGACGGTGGACACGGCAACGGATGACGACGATGGTCAATGGACCATGGACGATGGACGATGACACGACAACGGATGACGATGGTCAATGGACCATGGACGATGGACGATGACACGGCAACGGACGACGACGATGGTCCATGGACCATGAACGAAGGACGATGGACATGGCAATGCACGATGTCATGGACAATGGCGGCGGACGACGGCGGCGGACGACGGACGGACAACGAACGACGACGGGACAACATACACATCACTCTGGCCTCGACGCCAGCCTCGACGTCAGCACGTGGACAGAGCAACAGTGCACGCAATGTGACCCGTCGCAGAGCAATCAACAGCAACGCCCCTGCCTCGGAAGAGAGCCGAGTCACATCATTGCTGCGACACCCTGCGTCTGCGCGTTTGGTGGGCGAGCGTGGGTTGCGGCCGGCGGGCGGTGTCGCGCCCGGCCGTATGCTACTAATATTGATAAACCTATTGCACTTTCAGCTCCTGCTATTATTAAGATAAATACACCAAATAATACTCCATTTACATCATCTAAATT